>CAJQUW010016220.1:0-257216 GCA_907163375.1 Prostheceraeus crozeri
GAAGTCTACCTAAATTGTTGAAATTTATCGACTACGTAAATTTTTGAAAAAACCCGCAAAAGTGTGACATCCGGTGCAAGCGAAGCGCCGCGCCGGATGTCACACTATATACTACTCGCGCGCGTTTCACCAATCTGGACGCACTGATCAAGGTTGGAGTAGAGATAGAGGAAGTTGATCCGGCAAGATACTGACATGACGCCGGAAGAAGTGACCGTAACTTTCCACTTGAAACTGGCCTGATCAAAGGCCAAGATATCACGTAGATCATCAGTGAAGGTGACTGCTACGTTGGGCGAGAGGACGGACAGGCTGACCGCCCACACGAACAGTCTCCTGCCGCCGGCACGAAGTGCACTGTTGAGCTACTATCTTCGTCAAATATTTGCACGCATTTTCTATACTATGGTGTAGCATCGCCCCAATTTGATGGCTTCCACTGTTCGCTGCTCCAGTCCGTCTGCATCAACGCGTGGTTTTAGTGGATATACCTGAACTTACCATTCGTCCTTGAACGAGCCTTTCAAATCGAATGTGTCGCCGAATGGATTTTTTGCTAGTGAAAACAGTCCATTTTGCCGCATTTGGGATGCTCTATTGAATGCTGTGTTAAATATGAATAAATAAGTTGGTTTGATGCCAGGCGAAACGGGCATCAAAGTAAGGTTCGAGTCTGCCTTGTTGACACTCGACCCGGCGGTGCTAGGCTCGCCACATGGTAGTGTCTCACTGCCACATTTCTCAAAAGTGGCGACCAGGGCATCAAGCGATGAATAGAGTGAATTTGCCGGTTTTACCACAAGCCGGTCCGCAGGCATTCCAAGGCGCACCGCCATAATGTAAGCCGTCTCGTAGGCGGCATCTTTGGCCGACATGGTGAACATTTCAGCATTGGATGGGTAATTGTCCTACGGAGTGAGCACGTCATGCAGTTCCAGTATGGTAGCGAAATGCTTGTCGATGAGGAGCACGAAATGATGATCCGTGAACCGGTACTTCTTGCGGCGCGTCTCTTTATTGACAAAACTTTGTCACCGCTATCCCCCGGATGATAGTGTTCAATTTAGCAATGAGTTTTTGATAAAATGTGTCATCACTCGCCCCGCTTTCTCTAGAATCTGTTTCAAATTCAACTTCGTCTACGTTTAATTTGGCTTTCTAAGTAGAACTTCAGAAGCAGGCTATGACTCAGCCACAGTGATGGAATGTTCTGGCGTGAAAGCATAGATGCAGCTCTGGAAGATGATATTCGTTACTGCCACCTCCCATCCGCCATTTAGCTGATAAGGCAATTTCAACGGTGTAATATAGGAGGAGGCGCAATTGTTTGGGTAGGTCTCCGGCGCTGCATTACTGGGCAGCACGTGATGGAAACTCATTTTTAAAAACTAACGCTCCGGAAACTTTGCTTAAAAGAAAAACACAGACATGTGGAAACTGCATGACTCTTTATTATTTACACTCCAGTTGAACCGAAACCCAGTTTACCACGCTTCGCATGGCCCGTTTTTACATCATCATCATCATGAACTTCCTCAGGGTCACCCCCATCTGACGACACAGTCAACACAATCTTTGCTACAATCACATGTTCGTAGCGCTCACAAATCAGCTGGGTAGTTCGGTCACCAATGTTGACTGTGTACGCTTCCTTACCACAGTTAAATAGCAGGACGCTCAGCGTGACAGTATAGTCGCGGTATAGAAACGAGACCATTATCGCCGGGTTCAATAGTCTTCCGCTCCGCCGCATATAAATCCAAACCGGCGGCTTGATAACCGCCGCGTGTTGGTAGTTTCGCACGCAGTGACATCAGCTGAATGTACAGTCGTTGCGGAGTATGTCGTCGTTGGAAAAAGCTCCGCTGTTTAGTCGGCCTCTCCCTTCTCGCCTCTTCCTCTAGCGCCGATACTGCTGTTTGCATGCTGGTCAAGGCTGGGAATGACAGAATGGGACGCATGATCCCGCATTTATATGGTGGCATGCGCCGCCGTTAAAACGGGAATGAATGAATGAATGATGATAGTGCAATTGGAAAACAAGAAACATAATACTGATGAAACGGCAGTCTTCTGACGCTGCGAATGAGAGAGAGAAGCGGTCACTCTGTTGACACAGGGGAAGATCCTCCCTCCTCGTCCTCCTCCTTCTCCTCCTATAGTGTCCGGTAGCGCCCGTAGGGTAATGAATCATTTGCAGACAGCCAATATCTCTTATCATTCCAAGCTGGCAATGCTCGTTTCCGCAGTGTCACTGTCTGCACTTGATGGTTTACTGATTTTAGTATTGTCATGTGAACATCGGTAACCCGCGCTTCTTCATACGCCTTGCGATAGTTGGCGTTCGTGAAAGTATTGACACAGCTTCACCCGATCCCCTTAGCCCGTCTAATTGACTCCGTTGTCGTCTTTAATTTAATACTGTGCATTTTCGGACGTAGGCAAACAAACTCATCAATGATCTGTCCTCCGGTCTCATCTTTGAAGCACAGTAGCTGTGCTTTATTAGTGTTACTGAACATCGGATGGTCCGGCTTGTAGTTTTCTACTGTCTAATTTGTCGCACCACTTGGAAAACACAGCATCCCTATCTACGCCAACGTCAACTTTTATCTCGAGGAAAAAGCTGTCTTTGTCGCCAGCCACTAAATTTAACTTTCGTATCAGTGGAGTGGTTTTGAAAAAAGGGTAATAATACAATCGGTGCATTTCCAACTTTGAATGGTCCAGTACAGCCTGGCCGATAAAGATGGGTTTGTTCGACTGCACTATAGGTCTCAGCATGTGGATGCCGACTAAATTATCATCTATGACTTCTCTGCTCCATAGAAGAGGGGAAACTATAGCCCTTTTGACAGCCTCCGGGCTCATTTTCAGCCTACAGTTCATGTGTTAGCGAACATCCTCCATAGTTTTGCCAAACAAAAAGTTGTTTTTCAACTTAAAGAAATCTTTTTCAAATGCGTTCTTTGCCTCCTGACGTCGACGGCTGTTATACATGATGTAGGGTTTTTGGGGGAAGCGTCTGGCTCGCGTTTTTTACCAGACCTATGGCCAGATAAAATTTCAGAATGGCAAAGTGAACAATGCAGGCTTCTTTGTCGCATTGGGTTAGTAACAGTTTACGAGACGGTATGAATTTGGTAGATTGGCCATTCAACTGTCTGTACAACTCCACCATGAAGGGGCTAAACTGTTGATAAGTGATTCAATCGCTGTTGGCAGCTAGCGGCAAGTCAGCAGTGAAATCGTAAATGTCTTTCGGGTAGTGGAGGTCAGCTTCGAAAACGTAGCCCAACTCTCCATCATCTGGTAGCGCCATGATATTATCTTTCTGCCCGAGTACCTCCAACTCCGTCCCCTACAACCATTCAAAATGGGAGTGTGGCAAATACTGACAGAGGGCACAATCGTAAAGGTTATTCTCGTCGACATACCCCAGCACAGTATCATCCCCAGCAGTAACCAATCTTTAACACGCCACGAATTCCCCGATCGAAGAAAGTGTGCATCTGGGCCTCTGTGAGAAGATGTATCGTCTCCGCTGTCATTTTGAATACTCAAGTGCATAATATTGAGGGAAGATTGACAAATTGCGATGGTTTAAGAACATCCTCCTTCTGCGCCACCTATCTGAACGCCTCGAACACATTGGTAAGCAACTGGAATGTAGCCATGGGGATATATGCTAGAGAATTTTATAAATCAGCATAGGAGAGGCGGGATTTCGGTTGAATAGGTTGTTCCGGAAGCGGTAGGTGCCAGCGCACTTTAGCTTGAAATCACAGAACAGGTAATCGTAGGGCTGGTTCGTAGCCGCTTCGAAGACTTCAATCAACGCCATGGATTTGCTAGGGGCTATCTGCCGAGCCAGAAATTCCACTTGGCTTTTATCGCGCGGATTTCTAAATAGAATATAGTAGTGTGTTCAGACTGCGTATGCGCGATTCTTTGCCAGTAGGGAAGAGGTTTTGCGTTATGAAAGTAATGAAACACGGCTTGTGATGGGCCGCCTTGGTGAACATAGCGGTGACATTAGACGAGGCGCGCGTTTCATTCAGCAAATCAGCCAGTACCACCAAATAGCAGGATTGTATTTCGCGAGTGTGAATGAGGTCCGCTTTGGCGATCACGGCACGCTTTTGGAATTCTTGTTGGAGGCAGACTGAGAGATGCCATTGCACCATATAACCCGGTTGATGGGGCACTCGAACAATTCAGAGCGAATGTAGCCATGGGGATATGTGCTAGAAAAGTTTATAAATCAGCATGGGACAGACAGTATTCAAGTATTCAAGCATTGGAATATAACAAAAACATTTTACTGAACAAGTTATTTTTTTATTGCTTTATTGTCTAACATCTTTTCGTTTTAAGTTTTTTTTAATAAAGTTTTGTTTAATAAAGTTTTTAGTTCTTCTAAAAAAATTATAATTTTCTTCATTAGAAATTTTACCATCACTAAAAGTTTTATCATCCTTTTTATTCTTATCATCAACTTTTTCTGACTGTAATTGAAACGATATTTTATTAGCTTCATTAGCTATTTGATCAAATTTTTCAATCTCATCTAACGTAATAACATTATCATCACATACTCTTTGAAAGTAGTAATGTAATTTGTCATAAACTTCTTTAATATGTAAATGCTTAGTTTTTAATAATTTTCGTTTCTTTGATATTAAAGATTTTTCTAACATTGTAAAAAGTGAAGTTGTAAAAACACCCGTACCTGTTAAAGCAGTAGCAACTACTGGAATTACTAAAACACCTGAAGATATGACAATTGTTAAAGCACCTAAACTTATTGTTAAGAATATGCCAATTCCTTGTGTTACATTCTTAACTTTAGACCATCCCTTTCTTAATTTTTTATAATGCTCTAATCTTAATAATAATTGAGATTCTTTATCTTTCATATACCTAACTCTATCTTTGTGTTTTTCTTTGTTCATTTTTTCAATGTTAATCTTTTCAATGTCCATTAAAGTAGAACTACGTTCATATGATAACGAAGGATATATTCTTGCGGTTTCTTCCATTTTCTTCCCCGTTGAGGTTTCTTCCACTTTTGTTTCATCCATTTTTAAAGAAATATTTTGAATAAATATTTTGAATACAATCTTCTGAAATTCTATTTAAATCAAAATTTGTAGTTGTTTGTTTGCCGTATAATTTTAAAAACTCATTTATGTTGCTCATTTTATAATAAAAAAATTTCTTATGGGACCCCTAGAAGTCAGAAGGGAGGGGGGTATTGATTTAAAACTGTTCCATAATGATGACTTTCCTTACTACTTATTCGATTTTGAAATGATTATATTATAATTATTCTAATCTATATTGTTTTGCATATTTCCATTTTCTTCATGAACTTCATTTGTTAATATGTTTCATCGTTAAAATGATTGTTTAAATTGCCATAACAACTAACCCGCATATCGGCGTTTATGCGTTCTGAGTTCACAAGAAGAATTTTATTGTCATTTGCTTTTATTGTCACTGCACTCTTATGTGCTTAATCTATTCATGTCTTCACAATGGGAAGTACTTTTAATCAATACAGCGGAGAGAAGAAACGCTAAATGAATTTTGAAAACAGATTCTGAAAACAGATTCTGAAAATAATTTACGTAGGGGTAAATTGAAATGTCAAAACTTTTACGCACGCGTAAGTTGAAATGTCAAAAGTTTACCGATGGGTAAATTGAAATGACAAGAGTTTCCACGATAATTTTAGGGGAAAGCTGCTAGATGTTTCTCTCTCTTCAATCTCTCTCTCTCTCTCTCTTCAATTATCAGCCAGTGTACGGGTTCATTGAATAGTTTTGAGTTTATGAGTTACAATGATCTTCTAGTTCACACAATTAGTACTTTAAATAATGTTGAGAGTACAATAACGAAGAATGTCTAAGTAATAATTGTGTCTTCTTAATTTATCATAATGATCTAATCTTAATAATTGAGATTCATTTCACTTGCTTTTAATTGAGATAACGAAGGATATATTCTTGCGGTTTCTTCCACTTTTGTTTCTTCCATTTTTAAAGATATATTTTCAGTCACATAATTTTAGTTATCTCATATTTTAAAAACCTGAAAAATGGATTTAAAAGATGTTTTTAAAATTACCATTTTTTTATGATTTTCGGTGTCCTTGAACGGTCATGATTGTAAAGGTAAAAAATGATCTTAATCACAAATTTATGATTCTTAACTTTTATGATTTTACAGTGTCCTTCTACGGTCATGATTTTCAAGGTAAAAATTGTAATTCTCAAATTTGGGATTTTGAAAAATTTGAAAAATTGGGTATTTTTAAAAACGCCTAAATTTATGAATTTAGGTCTTAAAAATCTGAAAAAGGGTTCAAATTCTTGAATTTATGTCGTTTTTAAAAATACCATTTTTTCAAAAAATGGTACTTTTTAAATGGACTAAATTCATGTATTTAGGTCTTAAAAACCTGAAAAAGGGTTCAAATTCATGAATTTATGTCGTTTTTTAAGATATCAATTTTTTTGAATTTGTCCTGGTCCTGGAACGGTCTTTTTCCCATTACTATTGAGCGTGGCATGTTACCTACTGAGCCATGTCTCGGTTATGCAAATGAAGGTGGGTTTATAAACAGAGCAAAGAATTTGTGGCTCATCAAGTTTATAGAAAAGAGAGGTGGCATTACACAAAAGTGACCATACTTTACGTACATTAGGTTCACCACCCGCTGCTTGGATAGAGACACCTCTGTAGTCCGGCAGACAGAACGTGTTTCTGCAGGGAAGGAAACCGAAAATGATGAGACTTTCACAGAATGATGTACACCGTATGTCTATAGCGAATCTGCATGTCTGCCGAGTTCTAGTGAGCTCCTCTTCATGTCATACTGAATCAAAGAAAAAAACACATGTTGATCTAATGGGACGCAGATTGAAGTTATTCGTTAAAATGACATTTTCGTTGCTTTCTCATATCAACTGAAAAGCATTAAGTCTAGAGTCATAACTTTTGACATGAAATGTCTTATGTCATTTCCTATGATGTGCATGTGCTATTATGATGAGTACTCGATGAGCTTTGTTGAGTACTCGTTCTCGCTGCCAGACTATTGTATGGGCTCATCAACGAGATATCGCACTCACAGTTACTGAAATCTCAAGCAACAATATCATTTTATCTCTCCACTTCCGGAGCACAACGATCTAATTCGTCAATCAAAAACTCAGCAGCAGATAGTCGGATATCCCTATCCAAATTCAGAGGTATGTAAGTGGCGAGTAAAACATAGAAGTAGTTGACCAAACATAGAAAATATAGAAGTATCCATCAGACCTGAGTTTTACAAGCAAGGCCTTAGGTATGTCAAAAATCTCGCGGTGTTGATTTAAGCTATAAGGCAACGCCACCAACAACTCGGTTAGGACTGTTTCACCGAAAAAGATAGTAGTCATTAATTTCGAAAGATATAATACTGTCATGCATTTTACGAAGTCACGATAGAATTGCGATCATGATGTCCGGATTCGAGGATACACAAGAAGACCGCTGCAGTGGAACGAGCATTTAACATAAGAAGGCTTGGAGGAGTTGGCACTTGTCATTTTTGAGAACGCACTGCTACAATTCGGCCACCGTTAATGGGCATTTTCACCTCTTGCCTTACGGCTTTCACACTCATCACGAAGATCTTTTGTCTTCACCCTTTGCTTAAATGGTAAGTCTTGTTCATGATAGGATTCCCATCATTCATACGATGCAAATTCGAAGCGTTTCTCAATACAGATCCAGCATCATCCAATGATTGATAAACAACCTTCAATGGTCGATTTGTTAAATGTCCAGCCCCTACTCAGTAACACCTTATTCTATATTCTCATTCTGATAGGACTCCGACTCCGGGTGGCAAGTATAAAGCCGAGTTTTTGAAAAACTCATTGGTAACCTACATCATAGATCATTATAGGCTTACCTGAACCTATATTTAATAATCCTTGCTGCATCAATAATCGATTTTAATCAATTTTCGATGAATGTTGATCAAACGTCGCTTTAAGTTGGATGCATACGACTCGGCTCCTCCCATTTTCTTGATGTGTGCTTCACAGTTTTTCTTCAGTCTCTACCAGGCAGAAATATCCCCCATACTTCTCCAAAAAATATCAGTACACATTCGATTCTAATATGCGCTTTAGAGGAGCCATCATACACGATTAACGTGAGGGTAGAAGGTAATGTTCTCAAACAAACTAGTATTGCATTTTTGTCTCTGATGTGACCTTTGGCGCGTAGGTGTGATTGAGGCTTGGAAGGAGGCTTGTCTTCTCTATTAAATCACCGAGTGAAAAGGCAGTCCTTTTCTTCACTATCACGGTTCATTCCCTCAACTATTACAAGCCTTGCATGCAGCAGTGTCTCTGTACTTTTGTTTGACGGAGAAAGTTGACATCAAGACAGTGACAGCTATGCACGAGAATAAATAATTTGTTTGTATTATATTTCGGGTCTAGCTATAGGCCGGAGTCCGCAGTCTCGGACTCCATCAAAAATGATAGGACTCCGGGACTCCGACTCCCTGCCTCAATGTCACCGCTTATACCTGCAGCGGAAAAGATTTTTGTCTCAGTGTGCTTATCATTCGCGTCAGAATCGTTCGATTAGACTCGCCTTGACTCTTGAACCCATTGCCGAAACGTTGAACCAAAACCGAAACGTTTTCGTGTCTCTATACTTTTACTTACAATACATCTTTGCACTAAAAAGGCAGTGATCATTTCTTTATTAAAAATAACAAAAATAGAATTGATTTCTTTGTCACGTGATCATGCCAATTGGCCTAAACGTTTAAAGATACTTGTGAACTCATATACAAATATGTAAGTTTCCATGACTGCTACTTATTGTAATTATTATAGACTGTTGCTCTTGAGTGTGCGACATACATTGTGGCATCGAAGCAGTGAGACTCCTAAAGCAGGACTGGCTGAGAATATAGTAGGTCTACATGTCCTGGTTTCTTTGATCCTGTCGGACAGGAAGAGGAATCAAGAGGACGTGCAGATTCGCAGAAAGGATAAGAAGCACATCATTCTTTGAACGTCTCATTTTCGACCTCTCTCCCTGCACAAACTCGTTGTGGATGCCGGATCTTCCCTTAATGTAGTGATCATATTATAGCACAGCACTTTTGAATTTCAAATAAGATTCCTTGCAAGCGGATACACGAACGAGAGAATATTGATTATGGTGTTGATGAAACAATTTACCATAATCCCTCTCAATCTCTCATGTTTTTAATCAAAAACGAAGAACGAGAAAAGATAAACTGTATAATTGAATATCATTTTTGAATCACTGATTAAATAAAGAATGTTCAAAACGTCACTTTCATGGCCGACTGTCACAATGATTCTTGAATTCCTACTCGATTCATCTTCATTGCATTTCGTCAGTTGGTTTACCCTATTCGTCGTCGCCTCCAGTTTGGTCATCATCATCATCATCTTCCTCATCATCATCCTCTTCATCTTCCTCTTTGTCATCATCCTCTTCATCTTCTTCATCATCATCATCATCATCATCATCTTCTTCTTCTTCTTCTTCTTCTTCATCATCATCATCATCATCATCATCTTCTTCTTCTTCTTCTTCTTCATCATCATCATCATCATGTTCTTTCTCTTGTTCCTCTATAAAATGCATGATATCTTCTTTCTTTGCTTGAGCACAGCACATGATGGTGCCAATAGTGTATGTTGATTCATCCGTGGAATTCGCCATTTCCACGAGATTCTCCATTGCTTCTTCTTGCAATTCAACGAATTCTGTTTTGTTGGTGTTGTTCGCAGATTTCTCTTCGGCTATAGCGGCCACAAAATATGCGCTGCGGAAGAGCGATCGATCAAATTATTTTTTGCTTTTATGCAGGTCCTCAAACTTTCCTTTGATACCATCGCATGGATCAGAGTCGTTCTCTTACACGATGCTTGGATACTCCATAGACGTCGAGGAAGTCAGCGAAAAGGGCAAGCACTTTCCTTTCATCATCATCATCATCTTCGCAACCTTTGTCATCATCATCATCATCGTCATCATTATCATCATCATCATCATCATCATCATCATCATCATCATCATCATCATCATCATCATCATCTTCTTCTTCTTCTTCATCATCATCTTCCTCCTCCTCTTCTTCTTTTTTCTCTTCTTCTTCTTCATCGTCATCTTCAGTTTTGTCTTCAACATCGTCATTCACATCGACATGCGAATCGGACTTCGAAGCTGCGGAAGAGGTGGAGCTTGAGGCCGGGGCAGCTGCACAGATGGCAACAAAGCCAAGTAGAAGGAGGAGTCCCAATTTTATCATCTTATCTGAAAGAAAATCGGAGATTGAAATTGCATTTCTGACGTTTACCACTATGGCAAAATGTCAAGTAAAATTCAATGCTTTCATGGAAAACAACTAAATGTGCATGTATGCTCATTAGCAATATGCTCAGCGAATTAACTTCACCGTAATCGAAAAAGATAATTGTGCAAGCTGTATACTCCAACGTATGCATCCATGGTTTTACCATCTGCATTCATATATTTGTCATTTGCCTAGTGAATATATAGCCTTCGTTTTCAAACTTATCCACGTTTTGTCCAAAGACATAAAAAATAATTTACAATAGCCGGTAGACAAGGCCTTGCACTTTAACAGTTGACCAGCCGGTTCAGGAGATATACAGTATGTCAAAGTATTGAAGGAAAAATAATTGACATTAGAGCAACACACTTCAAATTCTGTGCATTTCGGCATACCGGTATATTCATCGGAGCAATACAGCATAAAATAAAGCGCAATGAGTGTCTGTCACTAGCACTATCTTTCTCACATGCGATGTCAAACGAACCACTGTTGGGTTGCAGTCACAAATTGATAGTGCGAACCAATCCGACCTTTCATTCTGTTCACGTCACTGGAAGTAGATTTGGCAGCAACTGCTAGTTGCTGGTAATTTCAGCTGTTCATTTGAGCACCGTTATATGTCAATGCTGCTAGATCTCAAAAAGATCCAAATTACAGAAGCATGCAGCGGTTGTAGACTGTTGTTGTAAAAGTGATATATTTTAATTCATTTTATCAAACTTCTAAAGAGAAATGCAGAGAATGTGAAGAGAAATGGCAAAATGTCCGTGAATGCCGGCACTACCTAGCCATTGTAAACCACAGGTCGCCGCCAACGTTTAGGCAATGTTGCTATGACAACACCGAATGCACAATATTGCAGTCTCAGGTTCTTGATCAAAGAGAACGCCAGCTCATGAGAAATCAATAGGAAGCATATCAAGTATTTTGATATAAAGACATTAAAACTCATTTGCAAATAATATAATTCCTCCTAGATTTGAAATAACCGCACAAATCTTCTGACAACATGAATCTTCTTCTGTCATCGGTACTGTACATTAGCATTCATGAGATGTACTGATACGATGTCAAGGTACATCGGTAGATGTATTCTTAATGTAGAATTACATGCTTTCAAGCAAGACATTTTTCTTTAAAATATTCGATCGAATTCAATCTTGATTGTGAAAGGCAATATCTACCTGTACGTAAAACTCCTTTTTCAAAATAAATGATTCCTTTTGAAACATCCAAGATATATAAAGGTTATATGAGGCCAGACTTCTACTTAACCTGTCACAACATGGCTGATATCAGTGTAAATCCAATAACCTATAATCCTTGAAATAATTGAATTTGTAGGGAATGCATGTTAACAAGCGACAATTCCACACAAGAATGACAATAAGCAATAATTGTCCAGAGTAAACTGGGCTATAGTAATGAAATAACAAACTTCATAGTAAGTTGATCATTTAGTTGTAATATTAAGAGATAATAGATAATTGAAATGATGACGCCTATTCTGTTAATACTACGACAAGATACACCAAACAAAAACATATGTGGAAGAAAAACTAGAACAATCAATACCATTGATGTGTTCTTATAATTTCAAAATGTTTTTTGTGATTTTTATGATTGTCTTTCAGTACACACAAATGATTTTATCGAACGCATTTTTCAAGTTTTGAATGCAATACTCTATGATAATGCTTTAGAAAATTTGTATTTCACTGATCTTCTGTATTTGTTCTTCAATGATTATCCTAGCCTAATCAATTTGATATAATTCCTCTTCTCCGGAATCCATGTAATTTTCAAGTATCTCGGATTGGAATTTTAATTGATGTGAGCTTCCGAGCGCTTCGCTAGTCTCCAGTCAGACATAGGAAAAAGTGAAGCCAGATAGAAGCACTCATTAATCCCAGAGTAAAATTCAATTTGTCAACGAATTGACGGTTGATACAAATGCATTACTCAATTACTATGTAGAAAATCATAACTATCCCTACTACTAACTTAGCAGACAAAAAAGTGGCTTTAGAGAATTCAGTTCGAAAGTAAAGAAGGGTTGCGCATCATGATTGGTAAAGTATTTAATCGTGATAACGGTGGTGGATCAAAGATGGAAGTCTATCCTATGTACAGTGACTGCTATCTCAGTATTCTACTTTCCTACTTTCACAACGTTTCGTAATTTCGCACTTGATTCTTTGTTGCTACTAGGCCTACATGTATGTACTCGTATGTAAATGATAGTAAGCATAATTTTGAATAAAACTTCACACAAGCAGAGCACTCACTGCCTTCTTGTCAAACGTCACCACCAATCAGTATCTTCAAAGAAGCGTCATCACGTAGTCAAATTGAATTTAACTTTTGGCATTGTGATTGATGTGTGTTGTCACATGGCTTCACTTTGACCTCTGCTTGTCTGAAGACGAGCGAAGCGCATCCAAAATATTTGAATCCGAGATTTGACTTCTGAAATACTAAGTTCATTCTTGGAAAACATAATCCAGCTCGAAATGATTTGCAGGGTTGGAGCGTGATAGCCAATCAATAATTCGGATAAATTTTCAAAACATTGCACAAGTGTAAAGCACAGACAGCAGGAAACAGGCAACACAACTTGGAAATGTGCAACAGCAAAATATAATTGTACACAGTAAATCATAGCGTCCTATATATATACCAATCTGAATACTGAATGATGGAGTACTAAAATTACCGAACTTAAATTCACAAAAGTAGTAAAAAGCTCGCCAAGTGCTAATATGATGAGGCATCAATAAAGCAATGACTCACTAAACGGGAAGGACATGCAAGCGTAGGCCAATACCGATGCATTGCCACAATATCACTTCAAAGAATCTGCATTGTCTTTGCTCGTGTTGGCGTGCTCAATCTGCTTTGCTCCTACTGTCAGCGCGCTTGCCATTCTCTACGACAGTGCTTTCAGTCCTTCCTATGTCTTCCATCATCTCTGATTGTACTTTGAGTCCTCTCACCGTTTACCCACTTCACTGACTGCGCTTTGAGTCTTGTGCAAATTTTATTGATCCAAATCCATTTGTGCTCAATTGCCAAAGCAGTTCTTAGATGGATGTGCACATGGAATATAGCGGATTAGATATGCCTTATTGAATTTTTCGATAAAGTGGAGGTGCTTGTGCCATGCAAGTCACTGAATGAGTGCTAAAATGAGTATGAAGTAAGTACTGTGCTTTCGAACCCAAAGAGTCCTAAAATAGGTACTAATATTTTTACACGCAGCGAGTACTACAATTTGGGACTCGTTCCCTAGTCGTAGTTAGTGCTGAGGTTCAGAGTCTACCGATCACTCATTTGGGACTTAATGAGTAACAACAGTGCAGAGATATAATTCAGACTATGAGAAATGTATCAGATATTCACACATGAAGGTAAATAATCAAAACTGAAACCGTCACTTTCAAAAACTAGAGTCAGAAGTCTAGCTGTCAAGTATGTGATGGTGTCATTGATTTCAGTAATAAATTGTCAATCAAAGTTAGAGACATTGTGCCTAACAATATTTCTCTGTAATACTGCATGGTAACACCATAAAAATGTCACTTTCGAATGATATCAGTTGTGTACTCACCAAAATGATTGAATAGTGACCTGCTTTCCCATCATTCAAAGGGGTTATATAGTTAACAATCATTTTTGCTCCACGCACGAACAAACAACACAAACACAGCGAGAACAAACTGAAAATCGGTCAATGAATTGCACCATCTGCTCATGTAAATTTCGATTTCTCGCCCGGCAAGAGAATTTTGAGTTTAGCTGCAAATGGTTGTCTAAATAGAATGTTGCGAAGTAAAGAAACGTGTAGAAACTTTCTTTGCATTATAAATACATTCGGAAAAACTGTCAAAATTATTCATGTGTCCATCAAACCACCCACGGATTTCAAATACAACATGTCATTTCAATGGCAATCGTCGATTGAACAACTTGAAGTGTTTGTATTATGCTTCGATTTGTATTGCCAGCAGCGCTGCTTTGAGTTTTCTCTAGGACTGGGAGACCCATCACTTGCATTTGAATGCATATTTCTACGGAAAACGTCATTTATTAACAATGAATTAAGTCTTTAAACTTCGGAGACTGTGAAATGTTGCTGAAACATGTATTCCTGCTTGTAACAACTTACCACAGGGACTGGATATTTAGAAATAAAAATATCGGTTTCTTAAAAATTACTTTTAACTTAATGAAGGCTTTTAAAATACTCAATATTTCAATGTCAGATTGGCCCACACTGTTAACCGTAAGGTACCAAATGAAATAAATTTCGCTGCCAAACTAACTCATGAAATAAACCAGCAAATTTGAACTAACAAAGAAATAACAATTTCTTCCTAAGTGAATCGGCCGGCTGGGTGAAATCCGATGGTCTGGTAGGTAATTTGCTGCCAAATCTTATTGTGGCTGCCAAATCACCTTCAAAATGTAATTGGATGCTATCTAATTTCTATTGTCTTCATTTCGCAGCAATTACCTGATCAGCTGGTAGCCACGATGTTGAATTGGCTGGAACTTTTCAAATTCAGCTTATATTGACTTTATACTACCCTGTAAGTCAACAGTAGTTGATATACTACATATCTTTAAGCGGCAGTCTTATATTTATATTCTTTAAACATGAGGGTTGAAAAACTTTTAAGTCGTGTGGAATAGAATTCAGATCTTGTCACTTCCTTCTACAACTAATATCGCAAACGCTCAACTCCATGCAGTGCAAGACTAAATTCATCTTAATTGAACCATAGCTTCAATGCAACCACATTTATATATTCATCTCAAAGATAATTGTATTTGTTATTTTATGAATTAACATGTATTGCCATTTCGGATTGATTGTCATCTAAATTTGAAATTTAGGTAATGCAAATAGTTCACAGTTCTAAACTGCTTGATTATATATAAAATCTTTTAGACTTCCGCGTAATGTAATCGAATTGCAAGTTTGACTTTTAAATGTCAATAACTCCTTGCAACTCCTTGTAACTTAACTCCTTGCAACGCAGTAATGAGTACCATGGATCGAAAAAGCGATGTACACTGTAAATCGCTCAATACCAATCACATACGAAGGATGCATACCAAAATATTTTTTTGGTATATTTCTGTATGATCTTGGTATATATTTGTATGCTTTTCGCATGTTATTTCAAGTGTGGTATGCTTTACATACTAAAGCCATACCAGCACAATGTTAAAAGAAAGCGTCAATCATGTCCAAAGTATGTTGATTTAAGGCCTTTTGTCAATAAAGATCACAGTAATGCTGCTACTGCTTTGTAAGTAGTGAGATAATGACATTTTATAGTCAAACTAACAATACTTAATTCGATTTTAAAACGTGTAAGTCCGAGGCATTTCATAAATAATCAATAAGTATTCAGCCATCAACAATTATGTATCATGTAATTTTGGAACTAAGCATATCATCAATCCAAAATAAAGACACATTATAATTCATGAACGCAAAATAGTTATGTTTGAGATATATAAGTCACCATGGTTGCTGAAAAGTCATCGTTTTATTGAAATTTTTTTGAGTTTGATTATCAATTTAGTTCAGGGAAATGAGCTAATTATGAGTCTTGTGAATGCTATAAGACAAGTTGCAAAGATGACATGCGGCTTTAATTTCACAATAAATCTAATCTAGTTATATACCACACTTTCACAAAGAAATATTCACGACTGGTATTACTGGAAAAAATTATTTGTAAGTAGTATGTGGTATAACATATTTTTTGCCATATGACATAAAGCTATTCATACGAAGGACATACGAAACACATACCAATTTGCATCGGGTCTCGTATATAAAACATACCAAGAATTCGTATTTCAACGTAAAACAGCCAATCACAGTTAGCATGGTTCGTATCGTTTACATACCAATCACATACGAAAGTAAATGGCCATTCGTATGAAAAACATACCAGATTTCTTTATATATACCAGAATCTCGTATCAGATGTTAGTTTCAAATTGTATGTAAACTTGGTATGTGTTTGTATGTAATTTTCGTATCCAGCGATTTACAGTGTATATTGACGAAATGCCTCAAATCATTGGAGTTGTAATTCAATTCTTATGGAGATTATACCATGAGAAACCTGATGTTTCATAGATCAAATTGGCATATTTGTCACTTTCCTAGATGGTGTTAGCTTTGAACAGTAGTCCTCACGAAACCAATTGAACGTGACCCTTGCCAGCTTCAAGATGGATGCGATTTTTGATGAAAGTAAGCTGACAGTATGAACTTCCCGACATCTCTTTCATAATGCAAAGATTTTACGATTCTTTGAATGGACAAAAATAAACAGTCTGCTTCAAATTATTGTTAAAACCTGTGAAAATTTAGTTATCAATCTTTCGATATCAGCTGATTTCAATGAAATGAAAGTTCTGATTTGAGTTACTGTCCTAGTTCCATTGTTCTTGTGAATGAAAAACATCAAAAATCTCAAAAAGTAGGAATGCTTTTTCGATGAAATTACAAAATAAGTTGCACGTTTCCCCTAAGAAGCTTGCCATTCATGGGAGTTTATTTGTCCAATACTACTGACAGATTTGATTAAACACAGAAAAATGAATTTAATATTCTGTAGGCCTATAAATATAATTTGAGTGATATCTTTAAAGCAACCAAGTTTTCCTCATTAACGGTAAAGTTTAAAAGGATGTTATCGAGTAACCACTCACCTATTGATAAATTTATTGCACAATTTCCCTTTGTAGCCTTTTCATTTTGAAATGCTTATCAGTCTATGATAAAAAGCATATGCAGTGATGAAACATAATTTTTGAGACTGTCACATTCATGGAATGACATATAATTCTTGGAATGAAGGCATGTACATCCTGTAAAAAGTATCTCAATAAATAGGTATTGTGCGTTATGTTTCGCATTGTCATGTGTATCATTCAGGAAGTAACACAGATGTGGCTTTAAAAATATGAACAAATTTGTAGCATGAAGAACTTAAAACTTTAAAAGTCGTTGGCTGAACGGCTGTTGAATTGCCATGAAGATAGCTTAACCCATTAAACGCGGCTGTGATTTCTTTGCGTATTTCGAATTACATCAATAAACATAGCTTGAAACATCACGAAACATGATTATTTTCACATGTAGAATGGATACGAGCCATTTCGGATCGATTCAGAAGATGGCATATTATATATTATATATATATATATATATATATATATATATATATTTAGACAAGTATAGACAAGTAAAATATATAAAATATAACATATATACACATATACAATATAAAATATATACACATATATGTCATCGCGTCCTACCACTCCTAAAAAGTAGTATACAGCAGCGCTCAGCAAGTTTGCATCAAGCATCAAAATATAGCTATGACTCCTACCATCTCTTCAGCTGCTCATTTTATCGTCAGTCAGCCGTCAGCATCATATTGCTCTAGTGCATTGCGTTCCGTGAGATGCATAGATATCTACAGATATAAAAAAATTTAAATTTAAATTTATGAATGATCGATCGCATACCATGAGTCTGTATGAATACGATCAGTTTGTGACTCTATCACGAGTAGAAAATGACTGACAGAAACCAACGACGTGCGCAAATAATTATCTTAGCTGACCATACTTCAAAAACCCAGAGAGAAATCGCCGAGGCTGTCGGAACAAATCAATTGACTGTCCAACGTGTCCTTAAGCAATACCGAGAGACTGGCGATTTCACGACAAGCTACGAGAACTGTGGCGGACACAACAAAATTTTCGAGGACCGCGACCTCCGTCATATTCGCCAGTTGTGTGTGAAAAGCCCGAAAGCCACAGCCCAAGACATAAAGACAGAACTTGGAGCTAAAGGTGAAGACGTCAGCCTCTCAACAATGAAGAGGGCCTTGATCGAGGCGGGCTGTAAAACTCGATCGCCGGCGAAACGACCATTCCTGACCGAAAAGCACAAGGAAGCTCGACTGAAGTGGGCCTTTGAACATCGCGAATGGACGATGGAGGACTGAAAGAAGGTTGTCTGGAGCGACGAGACCATGGTCTACGCAGGCAATGGAAAATGCCGGTACGTTCGCGTTATTGACGGTCATCCGCTTACAGACGAACATTTCCAGCTGACGAAAAAGTTTCCCATGAGTGTCATGTTCTGGTCGTGTTTCTCCTGGTATGGGACCGGTAGAATGCACGTCGTCGAAGGCAATATGGACAGCACCTACTACATCAAGCATGTCATCGAAGGAAGAGTCCGCCAGCAAATGTTGGAATGGTTTCCAGATGGCTCTGGTGTGTTTCAACAAGACAACGCGCCATGTCATACCTCAAGAAGAACCAAGGCCTGTCTTGAACAACTGGACTTGAACATCATGACCTGGCCGGCCCAATCTCCCGATCTCAACCCGATTGAGAATTTGTGGGGAATTGTCAAGTACAGACTAAAAGACTGTAAAACTGCATCTCGCAGTGACATAACCTCGTCCTTCGTGCGGATCTGGAATCGAGATGAAGAGGTCCAGGCAATGTGCAAACATTTGGTGGAGAGTATGCCAAGGAGAGTAGCCTCGGTAATCGAAAGCCATAGTGGGCATACGAAATATTAGTGACTTTGAGTGTTTTCTATCTTAATTACCTGTTCTATTGCAAGTTTCAATAAATTCTTTCTTACCACTTTGAGCTTCTACTTTGATTTTGATTTCAAAGGGATATACGTACATTAACTGCAAATTTCAGGCTTGATGCAAACTTGCTGAGCGATACTGTATTTGGATGTGTTAATAAAAGGCAAAATTGAAGCTCTGAGCTTTATAAAACTGGAATAAGAAATATATGTGCTATGAGAACTGGTACAAACATCTTGCTTCTGCATAAAACTTCATTTTGCACATCCATTATTTATATCAACTGCCTTGATGCATTATTCAGCTACATGTGGGCTACATGTAATTCCAATTCAGATTAAAACAATGGATAATTTACAATTCTTACTTGCAGTTTTACTCAAAAAATAATTTGTATTATTGTTGCATGATATAAAACAGATTTTACAGCAGTGTGTAACAGCTTCTAAGACTAATTTTCTCTTTAGTAGGCCTATTTCTCTCTGTGAAACGACTATCTTGCTTATGTGTGTTTGCTCAACAGTTAATGTCGCTATGAAATAAGTCACCAAATGTGGCATGCTTTGACGCACTTGTCGCACAATCCCACACCGCATTTGTAGCATTTCTTTTGTGAAAGACCTTCAGTCAAGGCGCAGCAGCTGCTTAGATGTGACTATCCAATGGTTTATAGGGCCTGCCATCGTTGCGCATTGCCACCGATAAATTCTAACGTTCGACTTCTCCAATGGAATTATTTTTATCTTTTTTAGAGTTCATAATCTTCTTCCTCATCTAGACCATGATCGTTAACTTCAGTGGGCGCCATATGTTGCTATTCTGAAATAAAAGAGAATTATTGAAAGAAAAAACCTTTCGCATGTAAAGTGTAGTTTCCGAAAATCATGCCTAACCTGCATCACATGAGACTAAAATAATATAATGTTGTGTCTTCAAAATATTATTATTCTGGTTTACACTAGGAGTAGAAAGCTATAATAATAGCAAATGCGAAACCTCTTAAGCAAATAGTGGTGCAAGTGTGGTCACAGTGTGTCCATCGTTTTCAGACATTGGGTAGGCCTACTGAGAAAGATCCTGATCTCACATGTCGATAGCTGCCCACAATGCTTTGCACAAGATTTGCATAATGCAAGATAATAGAAGAGCCAAACAAACTGATAGCTCATAATTTTGCTGTTAAACAAGTGGCACTACAGGGCATTCGATAGACATGTTCATATTTGCAGGTACATGTACAAATTAGGCATACTTGATATATCATCGTCAAGGCCACCTTCGTCCTCTTTACCACTGTCTCTGCACTGTCTTCACCAGCTCATAACGGGGCTATGTCACAATATCATCCTCTCTATTGTTGATTAGATCATATAGCGCTTAGCTTTTCTATCTGAAAGTTTTTCTATTCTGACTTTCACAGTAGCGGATTACGCGATGGCATTTATATATATCAGTAGCGTCGCGTGCTCTCAGACCATAGGCCTTCACTCGGCATTGGAATACTATTTCTATACCAAACATATTTACGTTCCAACATTAATTTTCATAAGAGCTGAATTTTTGATAACAGTATCCCGAATATTTTTTAAGGCCAAGTGAATGTAATAATAATGTGAATGAATATAATATATATAATTTATATTAGGCCAAGTAAATATATATATATATATATATATATATATATATATATATATATATATATATATATATATATATATATATATATATATATATATATATAGAACAATATTAGCAAGAACTCAGTATTTGGAAATGTATATAAAAGGTTTGAATGCAAAAAACCAAACGAATGAAACTTTCAAGAAAACTTGATTTTTCTGCACGAGCGCTTTCATGTATTGTGCATACAATCTTCAGGTGCATAAAAGTGACATCAAAATCTTTTTAAAATTCATATCAGTACATACATAAAATGCTCATAGAAATTCAAGTTACTTGGCGTTCAGCTTGGGATGAAGAAGTCAATAAAATATCTTTCTTTTGGCTTCTCTAAAAATATCTGTGGCATTATGCATTTTGTAAAAAGGGAAGATGGTGAAGCGTCCGTGACTGCATTCAACTAAATGTTTACTTAAACTAATTTTACGGTATTCTTGAATGTTAATTTGGTCCTTGCACACATAATATATTGGCGAAACAGGTAACACAATAAGAGAACGTTGTAGAATCCACAAGGATAAAACTTGTTGGAAAAGTCTCGCCGACGATTTTGAAAGGTAGCAAGTGTGTCAGAACAGTGACAATCGGACGAAAACATTTATTCTCTTGGCACGTTTGAAAATCTTTTCTATCACATCGCGACATTCAAAGTTCAATATACCAAATAAGGCAAGCAATAGAGCAAAAATAATTTTAAAAAAATTAAAAAGCAATAATAATTATTACAACTCATTTGCTCGATTTTCGTCACGTTCGTAACTCTGACACGTTGATTTTGTACGTTGATCTGACAATTCTTGTATTAGTCATACCGCTTTTGCATGACGAATAAAGCATTCTATTATTATTATTATTGTTAGAGAAAAGTCTATCAACATTAGCTCTAAAAACAATCCATATAGTTCGTCGTGAGTGAGCACGGGCTATAACAATCTCAAAATGTATCATTGACGAGAACCTTTCAATTCCAATTTGTAACAATGCTTTGTCCTATATAAATTGTTTGTACACGTCACACCTAGGATCTTTATGTGATCAACAATATGAAGAGGAAGGTCTAAATCAATTGTCCAGCTTTCCTTGGAAACGCAAATCACCTCATTCTTGTCCAGATTCAATTTTCGATCACTAACATCAGCCCATTGTTTGTGAGGTGACTACGTTCCGCATCCACAATTTCAGTGCAATTTTCCGAAGACGACTTGAAAAAAAGCAGCAATCTCACATACATTTTCAGCATATTGCACAATCTCAGTGGTGTCAGACAGTGGTAGGAGATCATAACAATATACAACAAGAAGGATTGGATAAGCTTTGAGGTCCACCGTAGAAACGGGAAGGGGATAGCAAACGGTGCCTCCAATCATTGCACTTTGAAAACGATTGTGCAAATATGATTTAATAATTGGAATAACCGAGAGCACAAAGTATTTTTTAACAGAATATAATGATCAATGGTATCGAATGCGTTAGAGACATCTAAGTTGATCAGAACACATAACTTGACATTAGGGTACTCAAAACATTTCGCAACAAAGTCGTGAATAGAAATTAGGAAACATGTGGTATCAGACTTATGCTTGTAAGCAAATTGAAAAGGTGGGAAATCACAATCTAAGCGGTCGCGCATGCGGCTACATGTGTCTCAAACAAAATCGCTCAACAGTGTGATTGGTAGTACTTAAATTGGCAGGTGTCGTTTTCTGAAGAACTGATACAGAGCAGAAGTTGAATTTCCATGGCACTTCTCTCAAAAAGATGCATGTGTTTATTATGAGACAAAGAGGTTCACACATGAAGAGAGCAGCCAATCTACACATTTTCTTGGAACAAAGTCAAAGAACTCCAGCTATCTATCGTACGTATAAGTGTGTATAGGCACTTTGGGAGTAGACACGCCAGAAAGTTGTTCACTGGCAGCCGTAGCAGTTTCAGACATGCCTTCAAATTCACACAACTTGGGCAAGGAGCTTTTTGATGTTTTTGCCACTCACATCAGCGATGACACCCCATATCTTGTGCCTTGATGATCGGCTCGCATTGCCCAGTTTTGTTTGCATTGTTGTAGCAATGCCTTGCACTTTTCCTTTGGATTACGATAAATCCAAAACTTTCCTGGGAGGACATGACGATATATTTAAGAGTAATGGTCTGAATACATAGCGAAATCATATAGTAAAGTAATGACACTTTCTTATCACGGTCTTCTTCAAAATACGTGCATGCATGTTGAAAGGCACAGTTTTTCAAATTGCATAGATCGCAGCCAGCTTATTTCTATTTGAATGAATGAATTATGAATGAATGGAATTTTTGGAAAAGTTTTTGGCGTTTTTGGAAAAATTTTTGGCATATTTGGAAAACAAATTACAATTCTGGCACCTCCAATGGGAATCGCGGAGGTGCACACACATAGTGAAATAGCAATGTAGCATGAATATCAAGCAATTAAGAAGATAAAGTCAAAGAGTAACAAGGTAAATAGGTCACGATTTTTCGGACGAAGTCAGGGAAGTATTGTACAACATGGCACCTGAGAAGAAGAACGAATTCAGTCTACGTGCTGTTTTAATGTGTGGCAGTATCAGTCTTTGAGTGCGATTAGACACAGAAGGTAGGTGGTCATGGAGAATGTGTCGGTTGTTCAAAAGGTATTGCCTGTTCCTTCGATCTGAGATATCCAATATCGAACATCTATAACAAGAGCGAGCATCAAACCCATGTATGATTCGAAGCGCTCTTTTACAGAAAAGTAGCAGTTTGTGATCAAGAGTAACACCAGGATTGAGAAAGATAGGTGATACATAGTCTATAATAGATCGGACGATGGAATTGTAAACAATCAAAAGCTGGTCGGGATTCAGAATTTCTTTTAAAATACGAAGGACATGTAATCGTTTTGAAACATTCGATAAAATGTGATCAAAATGTCTTGACCATGTAAGCCTATTATTGAAAAATTAATCCAAAATTTTCAACTCTGTTACATTCTGAATATGTTGGACAGGTTGCATATGAAATTCCGAAAATTGACATTTAGAACTTTGGATTTTCTGCTGTTGACATCCATTTGATTGCAAAAGCACCAATCCTTAAAATGACAAATTTCTGATGAAGCAGTGTCCGAGTCATTGCTATTGCGATACACAGGAATGACCAGCGTAACATCGTCAGCGTACTTCACAGCTCTTACAGAAGCATGACGGGGCTTGTAACTTGACATATACAAAGAAAACAGATGGAGAGAAAGTTTTGATCCCTGAGGAACCCCGCTTGTCACATACAATATAGAACTTCTGTTTTGACCTAATTTTACTCGCTGTTTGCGATTGCAAAGGTAGCTGTTCAACCAATTAACCAAAATATTACAATCATCAATAGAAAGTTCTGAAATTCGTTTCAAGAGAAGATGGTGCGGAATACAGTCGAATGCCTGCTTAGTCATATCAAAAGTAAATATACGCACACCAATGATATTGGTATCTTCCAAAAATTTACAAACTATGCCATGAATTACAACTAGAGCGCACACTGTTGAAGAGTACGGCAGATTGACAATAATCATAGTTTTGGATCGAATCATCATAAAACCGCTTCAGAACAACATGTTCACAAAGCTTACTTACAATAGGCAACAACGATATCGGTCTCAACTTGTCTCTGTTTATTGGCTGTGTTTTGGGAATACGACAAATGTCTGCGATTTTCCAGAAATCGGGGAAAACACCGGTCTTAAAGGACAGATTGAAAAGATAACAAAGTGGTTGGTGGAATGAATTCGCGGAAACATTCAATAGCAAAGGAATTATGCCATCAGTACCAAGCGATTTATTTGTCTTCAACGTGTTGAGCAGTTCAAAAACTTGTGATTCGTACAATTATCTGTTGGGAGAAGTGGGAACGGATCACTTTTTCCAAAACAGTCGGCGAAACTGTGATTTATGTAATTGACCGCTTCGTTGGCGCAAGTAAATAGTGAAATGATCTTGTTTACTGAGTTATCTTCATCTTTCCCTCGAATGTCATTAACTACTGACCACATACCCTTCGTGGATTTTCACATATTTGAGCTCCAAATCCTTTTTGATTTAATTTTTTCGATTCGTATTTTCTCCTTGCAATGTTCATATACTTTCCAATTGCAGTTGCGATAAGCTTTCCAACGTTTATTTATTAGTTTAAGCAGTATCGGAATGAACCAAGGCTTTGTTTTTGGTGAAAATTTCACGATTGATACGGGGATACATGAAATTGCTTCTTTCAGCATGTCGTAGAAAGCATCTGAGCCAGTATTAACATTGTTTGATTCCATGACTCTTGTCCAGTCTGCTTCAGAAATAGCGGATTAAAATTTGTCAAGATTTGATCTTTGGAGGTCGAGCACTTCATGAAAATGATTATTGACGATACTAGCAGGACAGAAATAAATACAATTTTGTGAAGGTTGGTTGCTCTACCAAGTGGGGGAGCCGTAGTAGATATAAAGTCACCAACTGAGTTTGTTTCAGTACAGAAAAAGCTTATATAAGATGCTGTCACCAAACGTAGGCTCATTAACAATATTTGAAAGGTTGAAATTTTTCGTCAAAAACGAAGAATCGTACCGATTGAAATCTCCATAGACAAAAATGTCAGTATCAGGTGATGAACACAAAATATCATCAAAAACGTCCACAGTAAAATGCTTGAAACAATTAATCTGATCAACAGGTAGACCAGGTGGAACACATGCACAAATCAGAAAGCAAATCTTATTCGATCTTTTGAATCGTATAATTCTGTAGTTAATGCCTTTCGGTTTCTCATATTCAATAGACGCAGCAGCTGGAAAGACTTGGTGACAGGCATAAATCAGCGTACCACCACCGCGACGTTCGTCTAGCGTGTTATCGCCCCTATCATTGCGAAAAAGAACATATCCATTAATATTTACAATGTCACTTTCGATGTTGGAAGACAGCACTGGGTGACATTGCCACGCGTAATTCACGCGTAATTACGGAACACCCCAAACATCAGTGGTTAAAGACATTTTATTCTTCTACGAGCGTACATACGCGCTGCACTAAGAGTCAGAAATCACTTGATCTGATGCTGTTAAAATATGGGGAATGTTTATGAATATGCGCGGGTGAGCGTTTATAGTTTGAGCTTCGTCTGCGGTTGTCTGCGTTGCCGCTTACCACGGATTAACCGCTAAGCATGTTCTGTCTTCCCTGAGCATGAAATTGAGGTCCTATCACATTGTTTAGCCTCTGATGCATACAGACATTCTGATATATAACATGACTGCCAATACATGCTGCAGCAATATCAAGCATAGTCACGGATGTTTAGCGTCATGTGTAATTACGCGCCATTGAGCGTGGCATGTCACCTACTGAGCCATGTCTCGGTTATGGAAATGAAGGTGGGTTTATAAACAGCAAAGACTTTGTAGCTCATCAAGTTTGTAGAAAAAGAGGTGGCATTACACAAAAGTGGCCTTACTTCACGTACATTAGGTTCACCACCCGCTGCTTTTGTCGGTCTACATTAACGAGTACTAAAAAATAGATTCAATAATTTTTAATTTGATTTCTCTGAATAACGCGATCATGGAAAATGACGGCATCTTCACCCTTACTTCTGCGACTCTTGATTTCCTCTCTCAGTTTCTTGAACAGTACTTGCTGGCATTGAGTTCTATCGGCGTTGATGAAGACACCCCTACATTCAGGAAAAGTTCGCAAGTTCTTAGCTTTTCTAAGGAGCATATCTTTTGTTTTGATATTCTTGAGAACTACCTTTATTGGCCTGCTTTTCCCATCTTTCTGTTTACCAATTCTGTGAACATTTTCTATCTCATCGGAGCCATCAATACCCAGTGTAGTCAGCAGTTGTTTGAGTTTTGTGAGGTCATGTTCTCTACGAGTATCCAGCACATTAGAAATAGACTCTGTAATACCTGAGATCATCACAATCAATTTCCGTCTATCTCTTTCTGTCATTTCGTTCATTGCTACTTGCTTCAAATTGTCTGGATTTCAAGTCTGAAATTTCGTTTTCTATTTCTTTGTATCGTAATTTCAAATGCTTGTTCTCATCCTTGATTTCTTGGAGAGATAAGCTAAGCTCTGCAATAGTCTGACGGATATGAGAGATTTCGTCACTCAAAGAAGCGACTATACCTTCACGTGTATCATCAATTTTGATGGATAAATCTTTCAAGTGATCATCAATAAGAGACTTTATATCGTTCAGCGTTATAGTGGCCGAAGAGCCAGATCGCGTGCGAACTCCTTTAGATGTTTTATCACTCATTGTCTCTTTCATATAATGTCGTAGCACGTGAATAAGAATGACGTCAAAAAATCAATAATTAAAGAAAATTTGGAAAAAAATTCGTTCTACAATTGACGAAATCAGCTGACAAGAGAATGCACTGACAATACCAGCGTTACAAGGTAAGTGTAGACGACTGACAATCCAGACCGTAACTTGACGAGAACAATAGGGACAATAAGAAGAACGCACTGCCGCTTGCAACTTTCACGAATCACACTAAACGATGATCACTCTGGAGAGCAATGACTGAAAACCGCCCGTCGACAAAAACCTGTATCTCAAACATAAAAATGGGCAGCACCAGGAGAAAGAGCTTGATGCCAGAAAGCCGACGATACCAAAAATGATAACAGTAGCTACCAAATAGTGGCTAAAAATACAGGAAAACGCACTGCTTCACAAAGACGTAAGAGAGACACGACCGCACGCAGACAGACAGAGATTAATTTAACGTGGAAACAGCTTCGATCGGACAAAGGAGAACTTGAGAATGAGACCCACGCCTGTAGTTCCTTAGTGGTGGAACAATTGTTGCAACAGAATAAATATTATTCAAGGACAGGGACACCAACACCTTCTATTGGATAGAGACACCTCTGTAGTCCGGCAGACAGAACGGGTTTCTGCAGGGAACGAAACCGAAAATGATGAGACTTTCACAGAATGATGTACACCGTATGTCTACAGCGAATCTGCATGTCTGCCGAGTTCTAGTGAGCTCCTCTTCATGTCATACTGAATCAAAGAAAAAAACACATGTTGATCTAATGGGACGCAGATTGAAGTTATTCGTCAAAATGACATTTTCGTTGCTTTCTCTTATCAACTGAAAAGCATTAAGTCTAGAGTCACAAATTTTGACATGAAATGTCTTCAGGTCATTTCCTATGATGTGCATGTGCTATTATGATGAGTACTCGATGAGCTTTGTTGAGTACTCGTTCTCGCTGCCGGACTACTGTATGGGCTCATCAACGAGATCTTGACTCGGTGAAAGAGACGAGATATCGCACTCACAGTTACTGAAATCTCCAGCAACAATATCATTTTATCTCTCCACTTCCGGAGCACAACGATCTAATTCGTCAATCAAAAACTCAGCAGCAGATAGTCGGATATCCCTAATTCAGAGGTATGTAAGTGGCGAGTAAAACATAGAAGGAGTAGTCGGCACTTGTCATTTTTGAGAACGCACTGCTACAATTCGGCCACCGTTAATGGGCATTTTCACCTCTGGCCTTACGGCTTTCACACTCATCACGAAGATGTTTTGTCTTCACCCTTTGCTAGCCTACATCATATATCATTATAGGCTTACCTGAACCTATATTTAATAATAATTGCTGCATCAATAATCGATTTTAATCAATTTTCGATGAATGTTGATCAAACGTCGCTTTAAGTTGGATGCATACGACTCGGCTCCTCCCATTTTCTTGATGTGTGCTTCACAGTTTTTCTTCAGTCTCTACCAGGCAGAAAAATCCCCCATACTTCTCCAAAAAATATCAGTACACATTCGATTCTAATATGCGCTTTAGAGGAGCCATCACACACGACTAACGTGAGGGTAGGAGGTAATGTTCTCAAACAAACTAGTATTTCATTTTTGTCTCTGATGTGACCTTTGGCGCGCAGGTGTGATGGAGGCTAGGAAGGCTTGTCTTCTCTACTGAATCACTGAGTGAAAAGGCAGTCCTTTTCTTCAATATCACGGTTCATTCCCTCAACTATTACAAGCCTTGCATGCAGCAGTGTCTCTGTACTTTAGTTTGACGGAGAAAGTTGACATCAAGACAGTGACAGCTATGCACGAGAATAAATAATTTGTTTGTATTATATTTCGGGTCTAGCTATAGGCCGGAGTCCGCAGTCTCGGACTCCATCAAAAATGATAGGACTCCGGGTCTCCGACTCCCTGCCTCAATGTCACCGCTTATACCTGCAGCGGAAAAGATTTTTGTCTCAGTGTGCTTATCATTCGCGTCAGAATCGTTCGATTAGACTCGCTTTGACTCTTGAACCCATTGCCGAAACGTTGAACCAAAACCGAAACGTTTTCGTGTCTCTATACTTTTACTTACAATACATCTTTGCACTAAAAAGCCAGTGATCATTTCTTCATTAAAAATAACAAAAATAGAATTGATTTCTTTGTCACGTGATCATGCCAATTGGCCTAAACGTTTAAAGATGTTTGCGAACTCATATACAAATATGTAAGTTTCCATGACTGCTACTTATTGTATTTATTGTAGACTGTTGCTCTTCAGTCTGCCACATATACGTATTGTGGCAGCGAAGCAGTGAGACTCCTAAAGCAGGACTGGCTGAGAATATAGTAGGTCTACATGTCCTGCTTTCTTTGATCCTGTCGGACAGGAAGAGGAATCAAGATGACGTGCAGATTCGCAGAAAGGAAAAGAAGCACTTGATTCTTTGAACGTCTCATTTTCGACCTCTCTCCCTGCACAAACTCGTTGTGGATGCCGGACCTTCCCTTAATGTAGTGATGATATTATAACACAACACCTTTGAATTTCAAATAAGATTCCTTGCAAGCGGATACACGAACGAGAGAATATCGATTATGATGTTGATGAAACAATTTGCCATAATCCCTCTCAATCTCTCATGTTTTTAATCAAAAACGAAGAACGAGACAAGATAAACAGTATAATTGAATATCATTTTTGAAGCACAGATTAAATAAAGAATGTTCAAAAACGTCACTTTCATGGCCAACTGTCACAATGATTCTTGAATTCCTACTCGATTCATCTTCATTGAATTTCGTCAGTTGGTTTACCTATTCGTCGTCGCCACCAGTTTGGTCATCATCATCTTCATCATCATCATCAGCTTCATCTGCATCATCATCATCATCATCATCATCATCATCATCATCATCATCATCATCATCATCATCATGTTCTTTCTCTTGTTCTTCTATAAAATGCATGATATCTTCTATCTTTGCTTGAGTACAGCACATGATGGAGCTAGTAGATTCTGTTGCTTCATCCATCGACTTCACCATTTTCACGAGATTCTCGTTTTGACCTTTTTCCAATCCATCCATTTCTGTTTTGTTGGTGTTGTTCCGAGATTGCTCTTCGGCTATAGCGGCCATAAAATATGCGCTGCGGAAGAGAGATCGATTAATCTCTTTTTTGCTTTTATGCAGGTCCTCAAACTTTCCTTTGATATCATCGCATGAATCAGAGTCGTTCTGTGGGCAAGGGAACTCTCTTACACGATGTTTGTGCACTCCATAGACGTCGAGGAAGTCAGCCAAAAGGGCAAGCACTTTCCTTTCATCATCGTCTTCTTCATCTTCATCCTCATCATCATCCTTATCATCATCATCATCATCATCATGATCATGATCATGATCATCATCATCATCATCATCATCATCATCATCATCATCATCATCATCATCATGTTCTTTCTCTTGTTCCTCTATAAAATGCATGATATCTTCTTTCTTTGCTTGAGCACAGCACATGATGGAGCTAATAGATTCTGTTGCTTCATCCATCGACTTTCCCACTTCCATGAGATGCTTCATTGCTTCTTGTTTCAATCTATCCATTACTGTTTTGTTGGTGTTGTTCCGAGATTGCTCTTCGTCTAGAGCGGCCACAAAATATGGGCTGCGGAAGAGCAATCGATGAAACTCTTTATTGCTTTTATTCAGGTCCTCAAACTTTCCTTTGATATCATCGCATGGATCAGAGTCGTTCTGTGGGCAAGAGAACTCTCTTACACGATGTTTGCGCACTCCATAGACGTCGAGGAAGTCAGCCAAAAGGGCAAGCACCTTCCTCTCATCATCATCATCATCTTCGCAACCTTTGTCATCATCTTCATCATCATCTTCCTCCTCCTCTTCTTCTTTTTTCTCTTCTTCTTCTTCTTCATCGTCATCTTCAGTTTGGTCTTCAACATCGTCATTATCATTGACATTTGAATCGGACTTCGAAGCTGCGGAAGAGTTGGAGCTTGAGGCCGGGGCAGCTGCACAGATGGCAACAAAGCCAAGTAGAAGGAGGAGTCCCAATTTTATCATCTTGTCTGAAAGAAAATCGGAGATTGAAATTGCATTTCTGACGTTTACCACTATGGCAAAATGTCAAGTAAAATTCAATGCTTTCATGGAAAACAACTAAATGTACATGTATGCTCACTAGCAATATGCTCAGCGAATTAACTTCACCGTAATCGAAAAAGATAATTGTGCAAGCTGTATACTCCAACGTATGCATCCATGGTTTTACCATCTGCATTCATATATTTGTCATTTGCCTAGTGAATATATCGCCTTCGTTTTCAAACTTATCCACGTTTTGTCCAAAGACATAAAAAATAATTTACAATATGTGGTAGACAAGGCCTTGCACTTTAATAGTTGACCAGCCGGTTCAGGAGATATACAGTATGTCAAAGTATTGAAGGAAAAATAATTGACATTAGAGCAACACACTTCAAATTCTGTGCATTTCGGCATACCGGTATATTCATGGGAGCAATACAGCATAAAATAAAGCGCACTGAGTGTCTGTCACTAGCACTGTCTTCCTCACATGCGATGTCAAACGAACCACTGTTGGGTTGCAGTCACAAATTGATAGTGCGAACCAATCCGACCTTTCATTCTGTTCACGTCACTGGAAGTACATGTAGATTTGGCAGCAACTGCTAATTGCTGGTAATTTCAGCTGTTCATTTGAGCACCGTTATATGTCAATGCTGCTAGATCTCAAAAAGATCCAAATTACTGAAGCATACAGCGGTTGTAGACTGTTGTTGTAAAAGTGATATATTTTAATTCATTTTATCAAACTTCTAAAGAGAAATGCAGAGAATGTGAAGAGAAATGGCAAAATGTCCGTGAATGCCGGCACTACCTAGCCATTGTAAACCACAGGTCGCCGCCAACGTTTAGGCAATGTTGCTATGACAACACCGAATGCACAATATTGCAGTCTCAGGTTCTTGATCAAAGAGAACGCCAGCTCATGAGAAATCAATAGGAAGCATATCAAGTATTTGGTATAAAGACATTAAAACTCATTTGCAAATAATATAATTCCTCCTAGATTTGAAATAACCGCACAAATCTTCTGACAACATGAATCTTCTTCTGTCATCGGTACTGTACATTAGCATTCATGAGATGGACTGATACGATGTCAAGGTACATCGGTAGATGTATTCTTAATGTAGAATTACATGCTTTCAAGCAAGACATTTTTCTTTAAAATATTAGATCGAATTCAATCTTGATTGTGAAAGGCAATATCTACATGTACGTAAAATTCCTTTTTCAAAATAAATGATTCCTTTTGAAACATCCAAGATATATAAAGGTTATATGAGGCCAGACTTCTACTTAACCTGTCACAACATGGCTGTTATCAGTGTAAATCCAATAACCTATAATCCTTGAAATAATTGAATTTGTAGGAAATGCATGTTAACAAGCGACAATTTCACACAAGGATGACAATAAGCAATAATTGTCCAGAGTAAACTGGGCTATAGTAATGAAATAACAAACTTTATAGTAAGTTGATCATTTAGTTGCAATATTAAGAGATAATAGATAATTGAAATGATGACGCCTATTCTGTTAATACTACGACAAGATAAACCAAACAAAGATATATGTGAAAGAAAAACTAGAACAATCAATACAATTGATGTGTTCTTATAATTTCAAATTGTTTTTTATGATTTTCTGTCAATACACACAAATGATTTTATCGAACGCATTTTTCAAGTTTTGAATACAATACCCTATGATAATGCTTTAGAAAATTTGTATTTCACTGATCTTCTATATTTGTTCTTCAATGATTATCCTAGCCTAATCAATTTGATATAATTCCTCTTCTCCGGAATCCTCTTCAAGCGACTGTCAAGCGAGGTGGTCGTGCGTTCTGTCTCTGGTCTGCGGTTGGACATTTTGTCAATTTGGAGGAATTTGGGGACCTCTATCTCTGGTGTCTTTTACATCGACGTGATTGCCTTGGCTTCATCTTTTCGGTGGTGATTTCAAAGTTTATGCAAATTTGGTGGTTGCTTCGAAAGTCTACGATTTGTCTCAATTGTGAAATTACCGTGGAATAGTGTTCATCACTCTCACATTCAGCGCCGACAGTGTCTTCGCGAAATCTAAATTTAGATATCTGTGCATTGTGAAATTCCATCCGTCGCAGTGTTTCCATAGAAGTGCGTGTCTGACGTGTATGTCGTGGTGTTGAACGTCCGGTATTGTCGGCGAGCAAATCAGCTGTTATCAGTGCTGCGTATAAAACCGCCCTATCGGTCGCTCATTGAAATATCGATTTTCTGTCACGTGATATTTCGTCATCGACTGCACGTTTCCATATTGCTGCTATGTCAACACCAAAGCGAACTACAAGGTCGAATTCCTCAAGCACTGCTGGTGTCACAATGGCTGATCTAAAAGAACTTTTGGAATCAACAAAGAAAGAGATAATAAGTTCTGTCAAGTCAGAATTTGCTGCACTTAGGGAATCAATTGATCTTTTGAAAAGCAAAGTTAACATTCTTGAGCAACGAGTCGAATCGAACTTAAATGATGTAAACCAACTTAAGGCAAGTTTTAAAGACTTTACACAAAATGTAGCAGCCTTGGTTTGGGAAAGTGGGATGTTGGAAGAAATAGAGCAAAGACAAAGGAGGAGAAAAAATCTAATTATTGTCGGGGTTCCAGAACCCAATGAAGGCAGTGTATCTGCTAACAATGACAAAGACAACGCACACGTGCAGAGTATCTGTCAGTACCTGAAAGTTGATAGTCCAAATATCACCGATGTTCGCCGTATTGGAAAAATGAATGCGGGGAAGCCCCGGTTAGTCAGAATTACTTGTGGCGAAACAACCAGAAGAGAGCTTTTGCAGAAATCAAAAGGGTTACGTGGTCATGGGTCACCATATCACAACGTTTTTATCAACATGGATCGTACTCGACTCCAGCAGCACCAATTTCGAGTTTCTCGAATTAAGTCTAAACAACCAGACCCTGCGAATGTTGGGTCGGGGAGGGCGAATCAAGTGCAGTATTTTCAAGACGGCTTCTAAATCCGATTAAAGAATCGTTAAATGCAGCTCAAGCAAATCAGACGAAACGCTATCTACCATCAATTCTGTCAGCTAACTGTCGCTCTGTCCTTCCGAAGCTAGATGAAATTCGCACATTGCTCTTATTAAAAGATATAGATATATTTGTTGCATCGGAATCTTGGCTGAATGACTTGCACGATAATAGCATCGTAGCCATTGAAGGCTACTCGTGTTTTCGCGCTGATCGCAGTAACAGAGTTGGCGGAGGAGTGGCTATCTGGACTAAATGCGTATTTCCTTCATATTGCTTCCCAAGTGCTTACCATCCTGACTTTGAATGTCTGACTATATGTTTTACCACTCTCCGCATTATTCTATTCGCAATGTATCTCCCACCCGTCATCAGCACTCGTATTGTCATAAATGAATACATCGTTTTGCATCTGGACGATGTTCTACAAGCTCATCCTGACTATTCACTAATAATTTGTGGTGATTTAAATAGATTTAAAATTCATGACGTCTGTAATTCGTTTGATTTGGTTAATATCAGCAACCGTCCCACTTACGGTAATTCGGAGTTAGACTACATACTAATACCGGAATCGTTGAGTGATAAGTACCGCATTACTTTATGTGATCCCGTCGATAAATCAAAGACTCCACATGCTTCCCTCCTTGCCACAGCACCTGTAGAACCAGCAAATAATGCTTGCATCGTCAAAAAGGTCTACGATTTACGGGCATCGTATGTTCATGATTTTGTTTCGTGGGTGGCTTCGATCGACTGGAACTTTATTGAAAGTGACAATATTTCCTTGGATAAAAAATGTTATATGTTCCACTCTTTGTTGAACTCCGCCATTGATGCATGCATTCCTGTATCTCATGTTCATTGTACGCCCAATGATAAGCCTTGGATAACTAATATTGTGAAGGATCTCATTAATAAACGATGGGAGGCTTACCGACAGAAAAACTTCAATTTATATAATCATTTGAAAGTCAAAGTCAATAAAGAGATATTCAAAGCTAAAATGATATGGATGAAAAAGCAAAAAGCAAATGACTTATGGAAAATGGTTAAAACTGTTCGAGGTATTGACACATCAGCACATCCTTTGATGTCTATTCTATCTCGTTACTCATCGATTGAGACCGGTGCTAATGCTATTAATGACCATTTGACATCAATATTTTCAATCTCATCAATAAATAGCGACACACTTCCTGTTGAAACTGAATGGGATATCGATGTGACAGTGGATGACATTCTCAGATTAATTGAGAGACTTCCTGCTAAGAAAGCAGCTTCTGATTTGCCGGTTATCCTTTACAAGAGTGCTCGATTTATTCTAGCTAATGCCATACATGGTCTCATCATGGAATCTATCACTTCTCGCAGTGTTCCAAAAATCTGGAAAACGGTTTCTGTTTCTCCCATTCCCAAAACATCAAATCCCTCCATGCATGATATCCGTCCGATTTCCCTATTGAAAATTCCCGCTAAACTTCTTGAGAAAGTTGTGCTATCATCAGTAAAAGACTTATTGCTGAAATGTTACGGTCGCCACCAGTTTGGCTTTCGCCAAAATTCATCTGCCTTGTGTGCATTGGTCTCCCTACATGACTATTTGACGTCTTGTCTTGATGATTTGGAAACCGATGGGGCCATTGTTCTGGCATATGATTATTCGAAAGCGTTCGACACATTGAAATCAGAACACATCATTAATAAGTTAGTCAGCAGTAAATTTCCTCCTGGATTCGTACATTGGGTTACTGATTACCTAACTGACAGGAAACAATATGTGCAAATCGGTTCAACATCCAGCTCGGTGACAAGTGTTACATCTGGCATCCCGCAAGGATCAATTATTGGTCCCTTCCTTTATTGTGTTGCTACAAGCTCCTTCGACTTTGATTCCCTTGATTGTCGACTAACGAAGTACGCAGATGACACCACTTTGTGCATGCCAATTTATAAGTCTGGCGATAATGATCACATCATACGTTATCATCGAGCTCTTGTCAATTGGTCCAACGAAATGGATCTCCAAATAAACCTCGACAAATGCAAAAGTCTCACCGTCCTGAAGAAGTCTTCTCAGCCATCCAATGTAATGACTATTCCCGGTGTTCAGCCAGTTGATTCTCTGTGCATATTGGGAGTCCACTTCAATAGTGCAGCCACATGGACCAATCATGTTGATTACGTTGTTAGAAATGCTTCCCGTAAATTGTATGCCTATCGAATAATCCGTCCAACTTTGTCCCACGAGGATCTCAAGATCGTCTATTTCAATATGATAAGATCTTCAATTGAGTACTGTGCTCCACTTTTTCTTGGTGTTTCTACAACAGATTCTAGCCGCATTCATCGTGTGCAGAATCGATTCCACAGAATTTTGTGCGATCATGAGTGCAACAATCAATGCTTGCCATCCCTTGAGGACCGCCGCATAGCTCAGTCATTGAAGTTTTTGCGCAACATTATGGGCCATGAGCATATTCTCCATAATTTGCTCCCTACTTCGTCTCACACTGACAGGTTTATTTTGCCCAAACGACGAACTGAGAAACGCAGTCAATCTTTTATTTTACTTGCTTGTTCGATTTTCAACTCTATGTATATAAGATAACTTCAAATTGTACTGATCGATTCACATTCCAATTTCAATAAACGCTTATTATTATTATTATTATTATTATTCTCCGGAATCCATGTAATTTTCAAGTATCTCGGATTGGAATTTTAATGGATGCGAGCTTCCGAGCGCTTCGCTAGTCTCAAGTCAGACATAGGAAAAAGTGAAGCCAGATAGAAACACTCATCAATCCCAGAGTAAAATTCAATTTGTCAACGAATTGACGGTTGATACAAATGCATTACTCAATTACTATGTAGAAAATCATAACTATCCCTACTACTAACTTAGCAGACAAAAAAGTGGCTTTAGAGAATTCAGTTCGAAAGTAAAGAAGGGTTGCGCATCATGATTGGTAAAGCATTTAATCGTGATAACGGTGGTGGATCAAAGATGGAAGTCTATCCCATGTACAGTGACTGCTATCTCAGTATTCTCTCGTATCTCAGTATTCTTTCGTAATTTCGCACTTGATTCTTTGTTGCTACTAGGCCTACATGTATGTACTCGTATGTAAATGATAGTAAGCATAATTTTGAATAAAACTTCACACAAGCAGAGCACTGCCTTCTTGTCAAACGTCACCACCAATCAGTATCCTCAAAGAAGCGTCATCACGTAGTCAAATTGAATTTAACTTTTGGCATTGTGATTGATGTGTGTTGCCACATGGCTTCACTTTGACCTCTGCTTGTCTGAAGACGGGCGAAGCGCATCTAAAATATTTGAATCCGAGATTTGACTTCTGAAATACTAAGTTCATACTTGGAAAACCTAATCCAGCTAGAAATGATTTGCAGGGTTGGAGCGTGATAGCAAACCAATAATTCGGATAAATTTTCAAAACATTGCACAAGTGTAAAGCACAGACAGCAGGAAGACAGGCAACACAACAGTGCTTTGAGTCCTACAACGTTTGCCATCCTCCCCGACTACTTATTGAGTCCTATAAATGTTTTACATCATCTCTGATGGTACTTTGAGTCCTGCCAACGTTTACCCATCTCAATGACTGCGCTTTGAGTCCACTTCCATCACTCATTTGGGACTTAATGAGTAACAACAGTGCAGAGATATAATTCAGAATATGAGAAATGTATCAGATATTTACAAATGAAGGTAAATAATCAAAGCTTAAACCGTCACTTTCAAAATCTAGAGTCAGAAGTCTAGCTGTCAAGTATGTGATGGTGTCATTGATTTCAGTAATAAATTGTCAATCAAAGTTAGAGACATTGTGCCTAACAATATTTGTCTGTAATACTGCATGGTAACACCATAAAAATGTCACTTTCGAATAATATCAGTTGTGTACTCACCAAGATGATTGAATATTGACCTGCTTTCCCATCATTCAAAGGGCTTATATAGCTAACAATCATTTTTGCTCCACGCACGAACAAACAACACAAACACAGCGAGAACAAACTGAAAATCGGTCAATGAATTGCACCATCTGCTCATGTAAATTTCGATTTCTCGCCCGGCAAGAGGATTTTGAGTTTAGCTGCAAATGGTTGTCTAAATAGAATGTTGCGAAGTAAAGAAACGTGTAGAAACTTTCTTTGCATTATAAATACATTCGGAAAAACTGTCAAAATTATTCATGTGTCCATCAAACCACCCCTGGATTTCAAATACAACATGTCGTTACAATAGCAATCGTCGATTGAACAACTTGAAGTGTTTGTATAATGCTTCAATTTGTATTGCCAGCAGCGCTGTTTTGATTTTTCCCTAGGACTTGCATTTGAATGTATATTCCTACGGAAAACGTCAGTTATTAGCAATGCAAATCTCTGAATTCTTTAAACTTCGGAGACTGTGAAATGTTACTGAAACATGTATTCCTGCTTGTAACAATTTACCACAGGGACTGGATATTTAGAAATAAAAATATCAGTTTCTTAAAAATTACTTTTAACTTAATGAAGGCTTTTAAAATACTCAACATTTCAATGTCAGATTGGCCCACACTGTTAACCGCAAGCTATCAAATGAAATAAATTTCGCTGCCAAACTAACTCATAAAATAAACTAGCAAATTTGAACTAACAAAGAAATAACAATTTCTTCCTAATTGAAGACGGTTTACCAGACAGTCTTCATTTGGTATCGGCCACCTGGATGAAATCCGACGGTCTGGTAGGTAATTTGTTGCCAAACCTTAATGTGGCTGCCAAATCACCTTCAAAATTTAATTGGATGCTATCTACATGTCATTTCTATTGTCTTCATTTCGCAGCAATTACCTGATCAGCTGGTAGCCACGATGTTGAATTGGCTGGAACTTCTCATATTCAGCTTATATTGACTTTATACTACCCTGTAAGTCAACAGTAGTTGATATACTACATATCTTTAAGCGGCAGTCTTATATTACATTATATTCTTTAAACATGAGGGTTGAAAAACTTTTAAGTCGTGTGGAATAGAATTCAGATCTTGTCACTTCCTTCTACACCTAATATTGCAAACGCTCAACTCCATGCAGTGCAGGACTAAATTCATCTTAATTGAACCATAGCTTCAATGCAACCACATTTATTTATTCATCTCAAAGATAATTGTATTTGTTGTTTTATGAATTAACATGTATTGCCATTTCAGATTGATTGTCATCTTAACCCTTTGAGGACTGGTGGTCCAAAAATGGACCACCTCTTATATGATCTGTATATTTTCATCTAACTGCACTAGAGCTAGTTATACCACATGGATATATTCAAGACGATGTATAAATTAAATCCGAACTCTTCGATTTTGTTTCAAGTTGAAACATTTTGATTCAATCGTCAATACAATCATCTGGCGACAAGAAAATATTTTTTCAAGTCAGTGTTTTGGTAAGTGACGAATATCTTCCTTTCAAAACAAGCTTTTGTATGTTTATCACAGACTCTCATCACTTCTGACCATCCCCAACACTCTCCAACCATTGGTATAGCAAAATTTACAATTTTTCAATATTCAGTATTACTGTGTAGTGATGGTTCATATTTGGAACACCAGGCGTAAAAGGAGTCATGTCAAGAAAAATCATGACTGAAATAGAGGCCTGCTTGACGTCCGTCAAAAGAGAGATTCAAACTCTCGCTCGCTAGAGCTAGGATTGCGTCTTCAGGCGCTGATAATTCAAATGGGGAGTCAGCTTTTGATGTTTTCTTACGCGTGTCAGCACTAAACAAGCTAATTGAGGAAATCATCATCCCTCAATCAGTCACCTATTCTGAGCAGAGTGGAGTTCAATTCCACACGACTCCTGATGAAATCAAAACCTTTCTCGGCATAACGATATTGATGGGATACCACAAGCTACCATGCATGCGTGATTATTGGTTCGGAGATTCAGATTTATATGTTCCCTTCGTAGCAGACATCATGACAAGGGACCGATACGAATTGATCCGAAAGATGCTGCATTTCAACAATAATGAAGAAGACATTGCTTCAAGTGACCGGGCATTCAAGGTCCAACATCTAGTCAAGCATTTCAATGACGCCTTTCACGAGTCCTGTAATCAAAGTCGGTCACAATTAATTGATGAGCACATGGTTCGCTTCAAAGGCCAAACATGATGAAACAGTATATGAAATCAAAACCCATTCGTTGGGGCTTCAAATTGTGGGTGCGAGCATGCTCGAAGACAGGTTATGTGTATGAATTTGACATCTACACAGGCCGGAAAGCTCAAGAAACTGAGTTTGGTCTCGGAGAGTCAGTTGTTTTACAGCTGACTGACAAAATAGTTGACAGCGGCATTATTGTTGCCTTTGACAATTTGTTCACGTCTCCTGTATTGATGAACAAGTTGCACGACCGAGGCCTCCGTGCTGTTGGCACAGTTCGCACAAACAGAAAAACCTGCCACCCTTGAAAAAGGACCAGCAGATGGAACGTGAGCTGTAGGTGGAAACGTTAGCTCGACCGGAAAGATTTCAGTTTGTCAGTGGAAGGACAAAAGAGTTGTCAGTCTAATGTCAAATTTCCTAGATCCCTACGAAATGACAAGTCGGCGGCAAAATCAGAAGGGATCGGGTGACAAAGCAGTCATTGATGTCCCTGTTATGGTTCGCATGTACAACTTCTACATGGGTGGGGTTGACTTGGCCGATCAGTTGAAAGAGGCTTACGAAATTGATATTCGTGCAAAGTACAAATACTACCTTCGTTTGTTTTTCGACATGCTGGATATGTCAATCTGCAATTCATACATTGTTTTCAAAGATTGTGCGCATTCAGAATCAAAACTGTCTTCGAAGGAATTCAGACAAGTTGTTGTTCGATCACTCGTGGCATTGTTTTCATCTCGGAAGAGATCGTCTTCGGAAACGGTTGGCAGCAAGAAACGTCGTCTGGACGTTCGGCCTGTCTGTCAGCATTTGCCGATTCATTCAAGCCAAAGAGGCCGTTGTCATCATTACTCGACAAAGAAGACGAACTTTCGCTCGAACATAAAATGCAGTGTGTGCAATGTTCATCTTTGCTTGAATTCAGAACGAAATTGCTACTATCGATTTTATGAGTAGTACAGCATAAGACTCCTTTGACGTCTAGTGGTCCATTTATGGACCACCTACAGAAAATGCACAAAATTCATGTAAATAGATGTTTTTAGAGTCTACTTTAGGCTTAGAGAGTACTTTAGGCACAAACAGCACAAGAAACATTGATACAAAATATTTAGTTTGATTGTCGTCCTTAACCCTTTGACGGCGATTGGGCTCTGGTGACCCAAGTTTTTGAATGGTTATATATGTGGGGTGACGTATATTGATGTAATTTTTCTCACCTTCTTTATACAATATATATCGTAAAATAATACTTTCATGGGATATGGACTGATTGCATATATATTTGTGTTCTCTTCTTAATGATTTGAATACAGTTAAATTTGAAAAAAAAATTCAACACATTTGCCGTCCCCAAGACGAAACCAAGCACAGTGATAAAGCAAATCAGGGTTGCATGAATTGTTAGACTAGTCATAAATAACATCTGAAAACCGAGTTTCGATTTCTTATTTTTTTTACTCAAGAACTGATGAAATTGCTGTTTGGGTCTCTGGTGACCCAATCGCCGGTAAGGGTAAAAATTTCAATTTTTTCGTCATTTATCATATTGATGGGAAATCTCTTGTGAATATTACATTTGAAATCCTCTGAACATTGGTTATCGGTTAGCATTCAAATAGCAGATTATATCGCTTGTGTTCATGTAGGTTATTTGTAAGAAAATCGCTATGTTGATATGGGTCTCACGTGAGCTTCATAGACTTCTTGTCTGAGCACGGATATCCATGGTCTAGTGCATGAATGCTGATTCGCTGAAAGATTCTGCGTAGTGGTACGGGAGTATGCAGAGTATGACGCTTCAATACACGTATTGTGTATGTTTCATGTGAGCCTCACAGACAGATTGTGTGACTGATAGCTGAACGCTGATTCGATAAAAGTACAATGAGAGTAGCATCACCAGTTTCGACAACTGTAAAGTGTAGGAGTATCGTTGATTCTGCCGTCTCTGTGAGTGTTTCTATTTTGCTTCGTTATGGCCACCAACAGTTCATCACGAAAGCGATGTTTCAATATAACTCAAATGAATTCTGATCAAATATACGCGCTACTCGAGTCAGTAAACAGCGACGACGAAGAAGACATTGAAAACTTGATGAATGATTTCGATACGGAGTTCATATGCCCCGAATCAGAAGAACGAGACATTTCAGCTGAAGAGCCAACTACGTCTTTCCCCCTTATATCAGCAGCAACGATTCATGGTGAAGGTGATGCTAACAAGAAAGAAAAGGCACCTGTAGAAGAACCTGACTGGACTTGGAGAAATAAAGAACTTCCCATAGATCGAAAAGAATGCAATTTAGTTGGAGAGGTTTTATGCAATCTAAGTGTCGACTCGCCACCTTTGGATACTTTCAAGACAGTGACAAATTGGCAAGTTCTTATTTCTCATATTGTTGAACAGACGAACTTATATGCTCAGCAACGTGGTCGAGCGTTCATGACAAACGCAGAAGAAATGTCAGCTTTTATTGGTTTGCACTATATTATGTCAATTAATAAATTGCCATCAATTGATGATTATTGGTCAACAGCCACTTACATGGGAAATGATGGTGTGAAGTGTGCCATGCCACGAGACAGATTCAAACTAATTCTACAGAATTTACATTTTTCTGATAATACGCAGGAGGATAATTCGACAAGTGATAAAGCGGCTAAAGTTAGATTCGTAATTAATCATTTAAATTGCGCTTTCCAAGCATCGCTTGAGAACTCTGATTCGCAAAGCGTCGACGAACATATGATAAAATTTAAAGGTAAATCGTCTATGAAACAGTATATTAAGTCAAAACCCATCAAGTGTGGTTTTAAGATGTGGTTTAGATGCTGCAGCAAAACTGGATACGTGTATCAATTTGATATTTATCTTGGTCGCAAAACTGCAACGCAAGAATACAACTTAGGCGAAAGTGTGGTTCTACAATTATGTGAGAAACTCAACGGTTCTTACTGTCAAGTTTTTTTCGACAACTTCTTCACAAGTCCAAGGTTGATCAAGCAATTATTTGAAAATGGGATTTATGCTATGGGGACTGCAAGAGTAAACAGAAAGAACATGCCACGCCGTCTAAAAGTAAGTGAAGTTGCAACTATTTTTTAATGTCTTAGAATTTTAAGTAAATTACCATGATTACTTAAATTTTCAAGCCTATTAATTTTTAAGCTCCTGCAAACTGAAGGTTAATGCTCTTAACAATATTATAACCTCAGCAATATGTTGGGGCAAGTTTTAGTCATTCTTCAGATTTAGTAGCGGTGCACGTATATATTTTTTATCAGTATACAGAAATTTCCGCATGTAGTCAAGTGGCGCCAGATTTTTCGATATATTTTTGATTTCTCATATTTGTATGTTTATGAACTTCGATCTAATATCTATAGATATCAAACATAATTTCGACGATCTATCAAATATAGTAAAAGGAATGGATTTTGAACATTTAAAAATAATGTTCAACTGTGTTACTGTTATAACTGAATTGACCTTTTCAGGAGGACAAATGCATGAAGCGAGGCGATATCGATTTCAAATTTTCGAATCAAATTCTTTGTTGCAAATGGATGGATAACAGGTTCGTTCTGATGTATCGGCTGCTTGACATATTCATAATTCTGATCATAATGTTTCTTATGTATTCATTTTTCATCCGAACTTAAAAATCATTGTAAGCGTTATAAGAAATTACTTTATCTAATCCGTAAGGAGTGTTCTAGAAGCCTAACTACGAATAGGCTATATTGAGATAAAAGGTACAGGCTTAGGTAAGATTGTTAGATTGTTTAGAACTCTTTGAAACTACGTTTGTGTCGAAGTATAAATGTATGTAAATTGCATGATAGTTTTATCAACTCTCTGATTTCAGGTCGGTCGTAGTTCTGGCAAACAATGTCGATGGAGCCGACGAAGTAAGTTCTGTGTATAGGCGACAGAAAGGAACAAGCGGAAAGACTGCAATAAATTGCCCACTGGTAATCAAGCAATACAATAGTGGAATGGGAGGTGTGGACCTTGCAGACCAATTGAAGACCACTTATCAATTGGACAGAAGATCAAAATACAGGTTCTACCTGCTCATTTTCTTTGATTTGATTGACATCGCTTGTGTCAATTCTCATATAGTTTTCAGGAAATTCACATCAGACAACATTGATCTCAAAAATTTCAAACTTAGTGTTGCTGAAGGTTTGATTGCTCAATACTCAAGCCGTCAAAGGGCTTCTTCCAAATCAAAGGCAACTAAAAGGAAATTTACATCAATTCCTTCATCTGGTGAAATAGCACATCTTCCTACGTTTGGTGATAGGAAGCGTTGTGCTCGTTGCGCAAAGGCGAAACAAGACAGAAAAACCTTTGTCTCATGTGTAACGTGCAGTGTACCTCTTTGTTTGCTCAAGGAACGAAATTGTTTCCAAATGTTTCATAATAATCTGTAAATGAATTATATGCTGAAGTTTAAATGCACGTACATGAAAAACGAACTTTTATCTAACTTTTTTCAATGAATAGTGTATATTCTAATACCTACTTATCATCATAAACAATATACAGATAGTAATTTAATCATAATAAAGTACATACAGACTAAATTTAGAATTTCACATATTTCGATTACTTTTACCTTTACCGGCGATTGGGTCACCTGTGACCCATCCCAGATTTCGGACAGTATTGAAAAATTGAAATATTTAAGTTAAAAATATGTTATCTTAGTCACTTCTCATTCATATCAGAGAAAAAAAATATTAAAATTACTTAGCAATTTCTTATCGCTGTCAAAGGGTTAAAGGGTAAAATTTGAAATTTAGGTAATGCATTTTTAGGTAACTGATTGATTATATATAAAATCTTTTAGACTTCCGTGTAATGTAATCGAATTGCAAGTTTGACTCTTAAATATCAATAACTCCTTGCAGCTCCTTGTAACTTAACTCCTTGCAACGCAGTAATGAGTACCATGCATCGAAAGAGCGATGCATATTGACATAATGCCTCAAATCATTGGAGTTGTAATTCAATTTTTATGGAGATTATACCATGAGAAACCTGATGTTTCATAGATCAAATTGACATATATGTCACTTTCCTAGATGGCGTTAGCTTTGAACAGTAGTTCTCACGTAAACCATTGAACGTGACCCTTGCGAGCTTCAAGATGGATGCGATTTTTGATGAAAGTACCCGATTAACCAAATTCAATGGCACTCTATGGTATTCTATGACACGCAATGGGAGTGCCATAGCACACCTCACCATTCAATCGAAGTCAATTGGATCCTATTGCACTGGAAGTGGGAAAATATGAGTGCCATAGAAGCTATCCAAAAGAAGCAAACGCGCAGCGACAGTTTTGACTCCGTAATCTGACTTTGTCCAATGATATTGCAACATTTGCATGTTCAGTATAATTTCAGATGCCTTTGGCATGTGCAACAGTCATTGTTAATCACATCCTTTGGTCGTGTCTCAGTGTCTCGCATTTTTATGAAAATCCGTCGTTTGCTGAATTAATCATCTTATCCGGTTTGTCTCAATCATCACACCAATTGAGTAAGTTCAAATGAAACTTCAGTTGTTCAGTATCATTTGTATAGTCCATCAGTCAAATCATCAAGTCCTCATTGTTGCAGCAATTCATTCGCGCACTGTTTTATTGAATTATGCAATTATTTAGATTTTTGAGCTAGGAATTAGAACTACTGTATTATAAGATTTATGTAGACAGTCTTATCTATTCCTCGTTCAATTGTCGTATGTGTAAAGTAGACAGTTCAACAATACGTTCAAGTGCTATGCCATGTGTGCTATCACAGCACAAAAATTATTTCAAATTTGAATATTTTCTTTAAATTTAATTATTCAGGATATTAATTAAATCGTAGAACTTTCTAAACGAAGACCTACGCATACATTTATGCTATCAGTCTTGAAGATACGCTGTAATCGCTTAAATGATGCAGCAGTTAGTTACATCGAAATTATAACAGAATTTTTCTTATATTAGATACCGGGTGTATCATTTGATTCCGCTTGTTTCATAGCTTTCTAACTGGCCCAAGCATATTATGTTTTAAATTTCAGTTCGGGCTAATCGGGTTCTTTCAACGAGTCTGCTGCGTCATCTGAGTTTGGTGAAATCCTTGAATCGGTGTTTTAAGCCATGAAGTAAGTTATCAAGTCCTCGGTGTTCCAACATTTTATACACTATCTGATTGAATTATAGCCCAATTATATATTTTGGTCTTTTAGTTATCATTTAGAAAACCGTTCTTTAATTTCACTTTCAAAACCTTTAATAGGTGTGCCATCAGGTTGACTCCACTGTTTCATAACTGGTTTGAAAGATCAGCTCGAGAAAATGAAAAATCAAACACAGATTTTCTTCAACCAATTAAGAAAAAATATTAAATTATTATTCTGTGTGACGTTTCGCTTTCTGCTTCTGCTGGTACAATCATAAAAATAAAGGGAACTTTAAAATCACATTGAACGAATTGTACTAGAGTCTGATGCATGGGAGCTGCTTTCTCTTGTTCCCACAGGCCGACGAATTTCTATGTTCTTTGCTGAGGTGCATAGTTGACCATTGAATCACTTTCATAGAAGGATTGGCACTGTATGCAATTAGCAGTTGATAGACGTGTGATATAGGGACAGTCACGTGAACTCACACTCTAGATCTTATTGTGCGAGCCGATTCTCCAACATATGTCGATGTGCAACCTGTACATTCAATGAGACATATACAAAACTTTTGCAATCACACTTCAGATTTGTAAGACTGTGTACAGTATACACAGTTAGCTATCATATATACACTCCTGTTGTGACATGGGTAGTAAAATATGAGATAGAGGTTTATTATGGAAACAGAAATTCAATGAGGTGGCAAACTACATTTGTGCCATATTCTTTTTATTTCTCTTGATTTCTCAATTCATTGCTATTTGGTAATGATGACCACAACTTTTCTCTTTCACCTCTTTCTCACTCGATATACTCACTTGCTTCATGGCATGTCTGATAACTTTCTTTAGATAATCGCTCTTGCATTGCCGTTTGGAAGTTGTGTTATATTCATGTCATTTTCTTTCAAAGCATCATTTTTTCACATTTCTTGAAGTTCACCTAAGTTCAATTTTCAATGGATTGACGGGGATATATAAAAATTGGCATTAGTGTATATATGATAGCTATCTGTAAATACTGCACACAGTCTTACAAATCTGAAGTGTGATTGCTAAAGTTTTGTATATGTCTCATTGAATGTACAGGTTGCACATCGACATATGTTGGAGAATCGGCTCGCAGAATAAGATCTAGAGTGTGAGTTCACGTGACTGTCTCTATATCACATGTCTATCAACTGCTAATTGCATACAGTGCCAATCCTTCTATGAAAGTGATTCAATGGTCAACTATGCACCTCAGCAAAGAACATAGAAATTCGTCGACCTGTGGGAACAAGAGAAAGCAGCTCCCATGCATCAGACTCTAGTACAATTCGTTCAATGTGATTTTAAAGTTCCCTTTATTTTTATGATTGCACCAGCAGAAGCAGAAAGCGAAACGTTACACAGAATAATAATTTAATATTTTTTCTTAATTGGTTGAAGAAAATCTGTGTTTGATTTTTCATTTTCTCGAGCTGATTATTCAATGCTAGCGATTATAACTAAGTGTTATTACGCTTTATCAGGGTTGTACTACAATAGTGCTACACTTGTTTATTACATTCATGATGCACCGTGCTCAATATTCTGCGTAATAATGTGTTGTAATGCTGTTCTTCTTGAAAATTAAGTAACCTTAATAAGTGTACCATGGCGCTCTAACACGAAAAATTGATACACACACACGCAAGCATAATCGTAAAAGAAAATAATTCTCTGGAAGTCGTCATTAATATTCTATTCGGTTGCTTTAAACTCATACTTTAAATTATAAGTTAGAATATTAAAGTCTAAACCAAAAATTGAATGGACTAAGATGCACTGTAAAATTTCCTTTATTCTATAGATTGACGATGTTTCCCAAATACATGTGGTAATAACTTTAGATAGTCTAGTGGCAAGGATTCCATTCCAATACGTTTCCTTTGGTCACTCAGCTTTGTAGCCGCTGCACAACTTTCCCGCTTGTCTGTAACGCCTACCTTGTGTGATTCATTCATTACGCTAGGTACATGGGCAGCATGTAACCAATACGTTGTCTGACCCCTATGTGCAAGCAATCTTAGTACAAACTCACAGGTTTCTCAAGTGATCGTCTTGAAATAGAACAGTGAAACTCAAGTAGTGAAAACTGTGCCCTACTTGCTACGGATAGGTACATGGATAGGTACATGTAAAATTTAGTGTTATCAATAGGAACATGGATAGGTACATGGATAGGTACATGGATAGGTACATATATAATTTAGTTATCGATAGGTACATGGATAGGTACATGTATAATTTAGTTATCGATAGGCACATGGATAGGTACATGTATAATTCAGTGTTATGAATAGGAACTTGTATGAGATCTGTTTTACTGGATAGGTACATGTGTTTGGTACACTCAGTTGAGTACACTGTGTTTGGGAACGTCTATGATCGAACTTGTGTGGCTTGGTTCTGAGCACTTGGGTACGTACCGATAGACGTCCGTTGTTTGATTTTGAATGGGTTTGCTCAATTGCGACTATTGTGACTATTGCAACCATTGTAATCAAGATGACACATTGATTTTCCTTTTACGTAGACAAACTATGCTATAAATATGAGATAGTTGTTTGATGACATACATAATGATGACTAGTATCCTAACGTCGTGGGTTGTCGCAAGAGACCTTGGATATTCGTTTAAAGCCATAGAAACTGTAACAAATCTCAGTGAAAATATCAACGCTGGTGATTTAGTTGATCGACTAATGGATCTAGATGAGCATGCCATGAATCACAATTTGGATCGTAGGTGGATAGAGGATTTCTCCATGCTACACTGCAATGATAGTGAAATTAGGAGGATCAAATTGGAACGATATGGAAAGAAGGAGACATCTGACAGTGTTTTAATAAAAAGTTCTCCCAATAAAAGTGACTTCAGAAGGAAATTAGAACAAGAGACATTCAAATTATTATGTGAACGGAACTGCGTTAAATGTTTTAAACAGGAACGATCCCTTCTCTTTTTGCCATGTTCTCATAGCGTTATGTGTTCTACATGTTATGTACCCCTTGAAACTTCATCTTGTCCCCTTTGTGATGAAGAAATATCTTCAACAGTCACTGTATATCGTGCATGATGAGTCATCATGCAGGTCTGTGATTGGTCACTATTGTGTCTTTGTGTGACTTTTCTATATAAGGAGGACATTGTACCGTTCTATTTCAAGCATAATTTGAGGCTAATACAATGTCAATCAGCATGTCGTTCACTACCAACATTCCCATTTCAATAATTTACCGAAGTCAACTCTTCACTGGCAATATATTTTATTCTGCCGTGAATATAACTGGCTATAAAGCGGATTTGGTGGATCTGATGGAGGAAATAGTGAAGTATTTCCGCTGCGGAGAGGACGTTGTGGTGCAGAGAATGCTAATGAGAGTCGTGAACAACGCTCTTACACGAGTTGCAAGATTTTGGCTCAATGAAGTATTTCGCCCACTAGCTCAAACGGAGATTGTACCGGAATACTCTCGCTGTTGGTGCACCAGTATCCAACGGAAACTCAACACATGTCTCCATGACATTATCACCTCCAGCTACTATGACGAGAAGGGTGACAAATGCAAACTGGACTTGTTCAGTGGACCGCCATCAGTAAGCATCAATGTGGCTGCTCAAGGACATTCTGAGGTAATCAGTTTGCGGGCATACTATGCCAATATTTTAAAGACTTTCCATTCAAAGCCCTGCTGTATGTGCTGTCCAATTTCAAAACATCTAATGAAAGACATTGAGCAGCTCATAACTGCTACAAATCAGAATCTAGCCGATGTGAGTGTATATCAGTTTCCCTCTACAACTTGTTAAGTGTTTTATGTAATTTTATAAGTACCAGCAACAAACTCTGTGTGAATGCTTGTAAACTTTTGTATATAATGTTGTAAGTACTAAGCAAAAATTGTAATTGTATCATCTATTTCCATATTAGAATAAAAATGTCTGTAAAACGGAAGGCATCTTCTCGTCAATCGAAACGGTCTTTCAAACCTTCAAGTCAGTTTAAAAAGGCGTTGCGAAAGTTAAACAGGATACATGATAATAAGAAGAAGTGTAAATTGATTCAAAATTCAAGTGATGATTTCATTCGTGATTTAGCTTTTGCAATACACAAATGTCTACCTATTTACAAGCCTCTGTTGAATGCTGGCTCTTTGAATAGCATAAAAAAGTTTTCAAATCCAAGGAGTAGTGATAAGAAAAGGCGAAACTTAATTCAGCGCGGTGGTGGTGGGTTTCTAAGTATGTTAAATGATATTGGAAACAGTATTAATGGTGTAATCAATAGTCCGCTTGGAAGGATTGCAGCAACTGCTGCAATGTTAATATAAGGTTAGCGAATCATAAAGTGACACGTCATCACTTTGATTGATGAGTCATATATAGGTGTATATAAGGAAGACGCTTTAATGATATTTTACCACTTTCAAGTGACAATTCATTTGCGCTGGTTGAAAGCTCCGAATTAGTACTTGTTGAAACATGACTCAGAAAATGTATACAATCAGAGAGGAAGGTGACGCTTTTGAGCAAGATCTCTTGAAGCTTCGTCCGACACGAAAGGTGCAAGGGATTGGAAATACGTTCTACTTTCAAACCTTGAATTATGGTGATGATGGCTTTTATCTTCAAGTTCCATTCTTCCACAGTAATGGTATGTCTACATCAGGGTATAGCAATATGAGACAAATGCGAGTGACATTTCCAAAATGGCAACAGGTGATTCTTAAAACTATTGACTCTTTCGCGAAAGAATGTATTGAGCTGCCTGAAAGTGCTCCCACTCATTGGAGAAAGGCATTAGAGGAAGGAGTTGGTTATAAGGAATTGCCGGAATTCGATACACTGTTTTTAAAACTATCGGATCATTTTCAAGCATTCGATCTCTTTACAAACGCGATGGAATGTGAGGATCTCAAACGGGGCCGCTATATGGGCTTAGTACACGTTACCGGACTTTATATTGGTTCACATGGTTCGACTGGTAAAGTCGCATCTTTACAAATGAAGGTTCTTCAACTAGTCTATGAACCACTACCAATTGATAAATGTTTAATTAACATTGATAAGACTGCTTCAAGTGATGGGAAGGAAGAGAGTAAAAAGCGAGGGCGGAAATCTAAAGATGGGAATCCTAAATTGAAGTTGAAGCGCCAAGATGCTGTTTTGAAAACTTTTTATAATCCTAATTGTGATGAGGAAACACAAATGTTTTAATTTGTAAATGTTATAATTTGTAAATGTAACTTGAAAGTTTCTATTCTGAATGTAAATAAACTTGATCTGGAACATGTGTCTGTTTTTGTTGTTCTAAGCAAAATTAGCGGGATGATGAGTTTAATGTTAATGGAATTATAAGATGACAGATTTTCGTCTATTCACTGATCGCACAATGTGTGTCGCTGGACCAAGTCAGTCCGGTAAAACTACATTTGTAACTGAATTGCTACAATATAGAAATGAAATGTTTAACAAGGAAATTAAGAGAGTCAAATGGTATTATGGAATATTTCAACCACAACTACATTCTGCACTTCGCCAGAAAGGTTATGAGGTGAAGCAAGGGTTGCCATCAACTGAGGATATCAAAGCAGGTGACTCACTAGTATTAGATGATCTATTACGAGAAAGCAAATCTTCAAAGGATGCAACTGAAATGTTCATTCAAACTGCACATCATAGGGAAGCTTTTATTATCTACATCACCCAAAACATCTTCGATGGAGGGAAAGAGCAAAGAACTAGAAGTTTGAATACACATTATTTGGCAATATTTAAAAATCCAAGAGATAGCAGTCAGATACATCATCTCAGTAGACAGATATTACCTCAACAACCTAAAGTACTTTCAAAAATATATGAAGATGTAACAAAGAAACCACATGGTTATCTATTTATTGATCTAACCCAGGAATGTCCGGAACGACTTCGATTTCGAACAAATATCATACCTAATTCCGCTGAACCAATGACAGTTTTCTCGGTTCACAGTTAGTTTTAAGCAATGTACTTTGTTGCCTTATTATTTTCAAACGTATTCAAAGATGGTAGTCATTCCTCAAGAGGAGTATGTACAATTGACTACATTACAAAGTGCACAGGAAGTCAAAAATATAGATCAACCTATTACGAATCAACTTAAGGAACTAACACAAAAGGATATGGAAATTCAGAAGATTAAGGATCCCTATCGACGAATGCAGTTAGCAGCTGAAAACATTGACGAGAGGCGACAGATTCGTGACAAGTTATGACGATTTATAACCTTATCAACACCTCGACCATATCGTGTGCGCGCTGAGCGATTATTTGACTTCATTGATCCACATGTGAAGTTCAATGAGAGAGGGGAGATAATAGATGAAACAACTGGTGATGTTATTAGAAATAGTCACATAGATGACCTTCTACAATATGCTGTCAGAGATGTAAGGCGAAAACTAGGTGCACCACAAGGGTGGTCATATTTTCAGAAAATTTTATCTGATCAAAATGTACCTCACAATATTATTGGAGGACCGACTGTGAATGAATTGGATAAGGGTCACTTACAAGATGGATCAAAGAGTAAAACACCCACGATGGCGGTCAAGCAAGAGCTTGCAGATCCCGATGATCTGCAGCCAAAAAGAGCTACTAGGCGCTCAATGCGTGTTGCGAAGGAGTATAGTAAATATTAAGCAAATATGAATTAAGCCTTGCCTCTCTCATATCATGTCGTTACAAAAATTTTGCTGTTGTTTGAAATCTGCGCTCGAAGGTAAAGGAGAAGAGGGCATAGAGGTTGATATCAATTGTGTTAGCAGTTGCTGTGCGAGTAATACGCGTGCAAATCAGAACAAAGACGATGAGTACAGCAGTGAAACTCAGAAAGATTTATTACGACTTAAATCATCCCGCAAGTTTCAGTCGTCCGGAGGTTCTAGCTCGTGCAGCAGGTGTGGGAATAGAGAAAGTCAAGAAGTGGTTGAGGAGTCAACCGACTTACACTCTTCACAAAAATGCGAGAAAGCGGTTTCCAACAAGAAAATATGTTGTTAACAATATAGATAGTCAATGGCAAGCGGACTTGGCTGACATGCAACAGATATCACAGTACAATGATGGCTATAAATAGATCTTAACCGTAATAGATATTTTATCTCGCTATGCTTGGGCACGTGCGCTGAAATCTAAACGAGGACCAGAAGTTGAAGCGGCTTTTCAGAGCATTTTCGATGAGGGGCGTGTTCCGCAAAGAATACAGACCGATCAAGGGAAGGAATTCGAAAACTCTCATGTTCGAAGTCTCCTTAAAATTCATAATGTGGAATTGTTTAGTGTCAAAAGTGCTTATAAAGCTGCCATGGTTGAGAGGTTCAATCGCACACTGAAGACAAAAATATGGCGCTATTTCACTGCAAAAAATACACATGTTTTGGTAGGTGAGCTGCAGAAATTTGTTAAGAATTACAATGAAAGCTACCATCGAATCATTAAGATGAAACCAGTTGATGTTACCCCAGATAATGCGATGGATGTATGGTTTCGATTGTATGATAAGAAAGCGAAAAACATATCCAATGAAAAGAAAATTAATGTTGGTGATAGAGTTCGGATTTCAAAGGTCAAGTCTACATTTGAGAAGGGGTATCTACCTAATTGGACTGAAGAAGAGTTTTTTGTGGATGAAGTAAATACAAAATTTAGGCCCACCATGTATAAATTAATAGATTACCATGGCAATCCAATTGAAGGAAAATTTTACTCTTATGAATTGCAAGTAGTAGACAGAAGTGAAGAGGTGTATATGATTGATAAAATAATTAGGAGGAAAGGTCATGGCAATCAAAGGAAATATCTAGTTAAATGGAAAGGATATCCTGATTCATTCAATAGCTGGATAACGCACCAGGATCTACAAAATGTGGAGATGGGAGACACTTGTAACTTTTAAGCTAATATAGCATGTGACTTCTTCCATATATGACTTTAACATGTCTACTAACTTCAATATCATTCTTCCAAGCAATAGCAACCCCAAGATATTCCCAAGTAACAAACCATCTCTATACTCTGTTGAATTCGCTAATCCAATTACTCTACATGGACCCCATGAAGTTGCTCTAACTGAAATTACTTATTACAACGATATCAGTTTGCTAAAGAACAACTATTTTGAATTACATAAAGAAGTGCGAGAGAAGGATGATTGCTTTCGCATATTTCAAAATAGTCTACATGGTACATGGGATTTTCATCATCTAACTTTACATCCTTTTTCAACATCTTTACCATCTGTCCAAAACATGATTAAAATTCAAAAGGCATTTGCAACGTCAACTTTTGATTTTAAGGTTCCCACAATGAGCTTGCAAGATACAGAAAAGGAAATCGGTAGAATGTTTGAACGAATAAATGATCTCTTCAAGCTGACTTTGAATAAATTCTACAAACCAGTCATAAAGGGGTCAACAAAATTGATGAAGGAAGGGAAGCATGTTCTTCTTGTATTAGGTAAGGATTTGAGTCATACTTTTGGGTATTCCAGAACAACTTTCTCATCAAGGTATTGGTACAATGGACGTGGGTGGAATTCGGAGAGGAAAGTCACTGATTTTAAATGTAGAATTGTGCCATTGTATGCATTACAAAAAAGGAGCATCCGAGTAAAAAATAAATTTGAGGTCATTAGAAGTGTTGAAGACTTTGCAAGAAAGTTTCAAGGATCAGTGCCAGAAACGTTAATGACTTGTGAATATAAGAAAGAGAAAGTAACTTTATTTACTGTTGAAACGGAGGCAGAATTTATTGTTTTTACTAAAAAGACACCATTGGAAAAGTCTGAGTCCGCTGTTATTGAATTTGGATCTGAAATGATTGGGATGTTTAAGGGCCTTGAAAGCGCACCTTGGTTGACAGAATTAAATGATACATTCAAGGTTCAATTGTCCTCTTCTAAACTCAAAGCATCAACAAATGCTTCATGGGATATCCACGTATACAGCGAAGACATATCGGGTGATGAATTGTCTACTTCCAGTGAACTTGTAAAAAGAGTTAATTTGAACATTGAAAGCTTGAAAACGCCATCTGAATTGTGTACAAAGTTAAATGAGTTTGGTGTAGATTACCTTGATGCAGATGAATATCACTTTTCTTATGACCCACATAAGAAACGCATGATTCTAAAGGTAGGGAAGAACTCTCTTATCAAGCTGGATAGCGTGTTAACGACCACATTGGGATTCTCAAAATCAACTATTTATGAAGGTACATCAATAGGCGATACAGCCCCATCACTAGAGCGTGATATAAGTAACTTATACGTCTATTGTAACATTATTGAATATACAAGGGTTGGCGACATTGAGGCCCCACTTCTGCGCACATTTCCTCTCTCATCCGTAAGGAAGCAACTAATCAATCGAGAATTTTTTAACACAATGTATCTACCAATCAGCCGAAATTTCATCAATAGAATTGACATATCAATTCATGATGACGCAGGAGAAGTAGTACCGTTCTGTGGTGGTGTTACTGTTTTGACCCTACATATTAGGTCACGAGAATAAGGCTTTACGCTATTGTGACTTCCATAGTTATTCAATAGTCATAATGACAGGCATTTACAGTAGACCATCATATCAGAGCGGTTATCCCGTGTTTGTTGGAGGTAGACGACAAGTTGGAAGAGGCATATTTGGTGCACTAAGACGTATGGTTCTTCCAACACTCAAAAAGTATGGCGTACCAATCATGAAGCGTGTTGGAAGCAGGGCTTTAGATTTTAGTGCAAATGTTGCAGCTGATGCGCTTCAAGGTGAGGATATCGGTGAATCTATGAAAATGCGCGCGCAGCAATCTGCCATAGACGCATTAGATGATTTAACAAAGACGAGACGTACAGTTCGGAAGAAGCGTAGGAAGTCAAGACAAGTTGGATCAGGCCGAGTTACTAAGCAAAGACGCAGGAAAAGTAAAAAGCCGACTAGAGCAGCACGTTCTAAATCTAGACGTCGAGTGAAAACAAGAAAGCGCAAACGAAATTCCACAGCTACTAGAAACAAGTCAAAACGAAGGAAGACAACATATTTGTAGAGCTAATACGATGCAGAGTATCAATTCGGCTTTGTGTTTCTTCGATTCTCCCCCTCATCAGACAGACATCATCTCTTCAACAATTGTAGACATAGTCCCCACAACAAATATCGATGGTAACCAGCAGCCTATTCAGTTTGATATACCTGCCAATCCTCAAGATTATATTGACTGTCAATCCATTGATTTAGAGTTGTGTATACAAATTAAGAAGACTGATGGTACAAATATCGATTCATCCAAGGATAAAGTGGGATTAGCAAATCTTCCTATTGCCAGTCTGTTCTCAGATGTGTATCTACTATTGAATGACAAACAGATTGAAGGAGGGGATCGAGCATATCGATATGGAGCATATATACATACAATGTCTCAATTTCAATTTCAAAAGCAAGCTAAACAGTCACACTTGCAAGTTTCTGGGTGGTATGATGATCAGCAAGGGAAATTTGATGATGTCTCAAATACAGGGTTGAAAAGACGAATGGATTTAACAGCGGATTCAAAGGAATTATACTTGAAAGGACCCGTCTATCTTGATTTCCTTCGTCAATCTAGATATCTGCTATCACAGGTTAAAATGCAAATAAAATTTATTCGTGCAAATCCTGAGTTCGCGTTAATGGCTTTTGGAGCTACAAACTATCAAGTCAACATAAGTAATGCCGTGCTCAATGTAAGGCGAGTAACAATGAACCCGTCAGTCATGAACGAGCATGCGACAGGATTGAGGAAAAACAATGCAATATATCCAGTTAATCACAGTGTGTTGACAAACTTCACAATTGGTGCGGGATCATCCTCACATGCCTACCCAAATCTTTTTCCCACTGCAATGCCAAAGGCGGTGTATATCACATTTGTGGAAAATGAGGCATTCATTGGTGCTTTTGAAAAGAATCCATTCAATTTCCAACACTTTAATGTTAGCAAACTAGCACTCTATCAGGATGGGAAATTTGTATCTTGCAAAGCATATGAGCCTAATTTCAAAGATGGCAAATTCGCACGTGAATATGGTTCTATTTTCACCGCCCTCAACATGTTTAATACAGACGATTCAAATGGAATTACAATGGATATGTACAAGAATGGCTACTTCTTCATTATGTACAACCTCACAGCAGATGCAGATCTAGGTGGTGAAAGCGTAGGAGTTACAAAGCCTGGAAATCTACGACTGGAGGTGTCATTTGAGTCACCTTTGAAGAAAACAATTACTTGTATCATTTATGCTATCTATGATAGCAAAGTTGAGATAACAAGAATGAGAGACGTGACTGTCAGCTATCAGAGATGAGTAACTTAAGCAACATAGAAATCTTGAGGAAAATGAGGAAAGCTCATCCCTATTCCAAGACAATATTTCTCAATGTCTTTTCTAGAGATAATTTACCTGATTCAATTCCTTTCTATCCTTGTTCACTTATCATCAATACGGATACCAACAATCTTCCCGGAAAACATTGGATTGCTGTATACATCAATCGTTATAAAGTTGCCGAATATTTTGACTCTCTTAATCAACCTCGTTTACATGATATCGCATTATGGATGAACAGGTTCTCCTGGACTGTTAGGAAAGTGACATCGTTCCCACTTCAAAGTAATACATCTCTAATGTGCGGTGGCTATGTACTCTATTTTGTCAACGAGAGACCATTGAAAAATAACTGTAAAAGTGCTTTAGAACTATTTTCAAAAAACTGTGATAAAAATGATGTAATTCTTACTAAATATGTTGAAACAGTTTTGAAATAAAGTTTTATGTTGTATCATTAACTTGCTCTCTTTTTTCCAAAACAAGGGTTTATAAGGAAAACAAAAACATGCTCATATTTCATTATCTATTCACATATATACAAAAAACATGTTCACATTTCATTATCTATCCACATATATACAAAATCTACAATTTGGTTTTCATGAAACATTTTTTCAAATCACATATGATGGGAGGCACATCACTTATGTCTTTAATGCCGGTTATCACATTCTTTCCATTATGGAACACATGAACATGATATGGATGCCAGTTAGTCAATTGAGCTGCTGGAAATAACTCCACTTCATAAGTTAGATTATGTGATGATGTAACTTTACGGAAATCATAGTGATAGTGTAATTCACATAACACGGTCATTGTCTTCACTTTCCAATCAGATAATGAATCACCAAGTAAATGTTCCAAAGTTAAGTGTAGATATGAGAGATCACCCTCCATGACCCTTCCAATACATTGGATTGTTCCATTTGAAAAGAATAGGATAGTCAGAGATCTATCCTTCCTCTGAATCCTCCATGTTAACATTGAGGGTCTTCCAAGATGTAAGCTCGTTGTCGGCTTCAATTTGCGTTTTATCAGTAACCATTGTTTTCGATTGGGTATATTCCTCTCGATCTCTTGTAGATTGAGTTTTGACTTTGCTTTTGTAGTTAACATCCGATTTACAACTTCCAACCGTTTGATGTCCTCCATCTTTAATGAATGACGTTATCTGTGGTAGTATCTCCCTTGTAAAGGTTTGCCATGTGACGTCACTGAAACGAAAAAATCGATATTCAACATCTTCACGTTTTGGTGAACAGACGTATAGTTTGACTGATGAATCACACTTTATCCATACCTTGTCATCGAGAGGAATCTTGATCCGAGTCTTATGGTTGTCAATGAGATCCGCAAAGTCCTTCAGTGAAGGCAATGAGTCAATACTAATGCAAACGCCACGATGTTTTCGATCACTATTTGCTATTGAATGACGAAATGCTATTCTTTTAGAATTTGTTATGTGAACGTTTTGAACGTCACTAAGTTTCCATGTTCTAATGTAATGAGGCATATTCCGAAAGCTATGTTTCAAATTTAAGTTTAATGTTTGCCTAAAGTTTGTTATTTTATTAGCTCAACATATCGGAATGATGTTGAGTACAAATTCTTCACATATTCATTCACATTAGGACTACCTATTTATTAGTAATCATTTCTACATATCGGAAAGATGTAGAAATTTCAATTTTAGTAAGACTACTTATGTATTAGTAAGTGTTGCTACATGTCGGAAGATGCAGCAATCGCAAGATCTATTACAAGTGGAATATTATATTGTTTTTATTTAGACTTATTCTACATCACCTGTGACAGGAAGGCATCTCCTTCTCTTCGACGGTGGGGGAAGACCTAGGCTATAGTGTCCATATGGTAATGATAAATTTTTATCCAGCCAACAGCGCTTATCCTCCCAAAGTGAAAGACCTCGCTTCCTAAATGATTTTGTGCTAACTATGTGATTTTTTGAATTTATAATTGTCATATCTTCAGTTGTATCATTCTCACTATAATAGACACTCCTATAGTCATCATGTTTCAATTTTTTAACTGCTGCTCTCTGAATTCCTTTTGCACGTTTGATGCTATGATTCGTAGAGTCTAGATATTTTATGGAATACATTTTCGGTTTTAGTAGGATCATTTCCTCAAGCAACTTTCCAGCACACTCATCCTTAAAACAACCTAATCTAGCTTTGTTTGTAGTTGAGTATAGTCGGTGATGACTGTCATAGTTTGAAGAGTCAAACTTTTCACCGAAGTATAGAAGTATATCTTCCAGACGGACAGATGGTGATGTGTATAAACATAGGAAGAAACTGTCGGTATCACCTCCACAAAGCCGCCTTCTATTTATCAGTGGACATCCTTTTAGATCATTGTAATATAATTGATACATTTCCAACTTACTATAGTCAAGTACTGCTTGACCAACATATATTAATTTATTTAAAACTATTGAAGGCTTGTACATTTCCATACCAACCAGATCTTCATCAAATATTTTGTGTTGAACATAGAGAGGATGATTTGACAATTTCAGTAGTTGTTTCTCATTGTTGACTAGTTTAAATTTTTTCCTTCTCCTTACATTTTCCATTGTTTTACCATATAAAGAATTATTTTTCAATTTGTAGAATGACTTTTCGAAGTCAGTGTTTGATTGAGCCCTCTTTTGAGAGTTCATATCAATGTATGTTTTTAACCAAGGCTTTTGTGTGAATTTTATGCCACTATGAATCTTCTTGATTCTCATGCCCATGGTCAAGTAAAATTTTAAAATTGAATAGTGGACTACATAATTTTCCCTATCAAATTGATGGAGCAGAAGTTTCTTGATAGACGAAAAATGTGTATTTGGTCTTACTTTTTCATATAGATTTTTCATATAGTGTGAAAACATTCTCTTCTCAATCATCTGCATTTCTGGAGCTAATGGGAAATCGGCAGTGTCATCATGAATGGCTGCAGGATACTCTAAATCTAAATCAAAAATGTAGCCGATTTCACCATCATCATCTATATTTTGAACATTTTCTTCATTTAAAAAATTATCTAATTCACTTTCATTCAACCATTTGAAATTTGAGTGGGGTAGATTTCTACTGAGTGAAGAACCATAAAGGTTATTAACATCTAAGTAGGTCAAATGTCGACTTTCATGTGTATTATTTCCTAATTCTTCAATGCGTGCACGCGCTCGGTGAATGTTGGTGAAAGTCATACCCCCTCTAATTCCTCGTTCAAATAGATTGTACATATTTTCATCTTGTATGTAGTGTGGGGGATCATTGGAAGAGAAATTTAGTGCTGAGGTAAAGCTAAGATGTGGGATACTGACAAAATGTACAGGGTCGACTTCATCCTCACGTTGACTCAATGCTCTAAACACTTCAAATATGTCTGCCAACAATAAAACATCTAACTTCAGATATGCCAGCATGTAATCACCAAATGTGCTACAATTAAATTCAATCCACGCCTTGTTAGCGTGTTCATATTCACTATCGGAACAGTGCTCACGAGTAAGATCATTATAGAATTCAAATTGTGGTGGTAGACAGTCTTCCGTCAACGTGTTTAAGTTTTTGAAGTATGAATATGGAAACACTCCCTTCTGATATAAAACATTATCACTTAATTGTGGAAATTCTACCCTTAATGTCTCTACATGCTCATACGTTTGCAAGCCCTTGGCTAATTCACTCAAGGATGCACTTAGAAATTGATATGAGTCTAAGAATTTTAGTTTAAAGTATACTGTCTTCCCTTTGTATTCATTTACAGGGACACTGGCGGATAAAGTTATATATTTTTCAGCAGTTGCTGCTACATCTAATTTCCAAGACTTCATTCTTCCAATCGCTTTATAGCAAACGATGTGGCTATCATAATTTTTAAAATTGTGGAAAAATATGTGGAGCTCCCGTCTGTTAAGTCTTAACCGGAGATTGCATTTCCTACATAATGTTTGCCTATATCGTCCGGTGATATGATCATGATCACGAACTTTTATGACTTCATCGCTGAATTTTGATTTACATTTGTTGCAACATTCTGCATTCTCGTGGCGTGCTTTTTCATCCGCTGACAGTGACATTGGCTGCCTAGTTGTTGCACATTGGTTGTCATATAAGTCTTGGGCTACAGTTTCTAAGTGGTGCAAGAAACTAATAATGCAATTTTCTCCCTCAAAGAGGTAATACTTGTTTTCAAATTTTGATTGAAGGGCATTATGCCAGACATGATAAGCTCCAATAGCCGCAGGTTTATGTATTTTATTATCAATGTAGCACTCTATATCTGCATAAATTACTAAAGGAGGACTTAGTTGATATTCCATGCTACGTGTTAGTACTTTTAGATTCGATGGCATTTTTTCTATTTGTGCTTTTCCTCGAATACAAAACTGGAAGTGTCGTTCTAGTGTTGTTTTATATGTGAATGACTGAGTGCATCTTTCGCAGAAGTATTTATGTCTTTTTAAAGTTCTCCTATACAATCTTGACAGCTTTGGAATTCCACAATAGTGTGCTGCTCCATTGTTTAGAATTAGCAAAATATTAACCGTTTGCCTACCAGTAAAGTTACTATTGTAACGAACACCTTTGAGTCCATTTTCATAAAAGTGAATGTTAATTTTAATATCATTATTTTTCTCAAATTTTGGAATATCTTTAATTGATACTGGTGTGGAAATGCCTTCCATATTTAGCTCAGATGTCCACTCAGATGTCAGATAGCTCCTTAGTAAGTCAGACACTAAATTCCCTAACATGGAACGCATGCTTTCTAAGAATGATGTGATGTCCACAGTAGGTGTTGTTGGCGTGATATCATACACACGTGCATGGCCATTGAGTGCGCTTTCACTGAGACTAACAGTTCCATAGTTATTATGCATATTCATCTCATTATTTGTGTTATGTACATTCATATGCTGTCGAAATCTACTTATAGAGTTATACGTTTTGCCACACCAAGAGCAGTATTGCATAAAGTTTTGTATGTTAGTTGAAGCGCTGGTTGTTGGCTTAGAAGTAGATCTATTTTGATTATTTGAATTTGACTCTGTTATGCTATCATTCGGTTTATTATTGCATACAAGTTTATGTCTCTTAAGATTATCCATCCTATTCGTCTTATATGGACACTTGCTACATTGATACGTTTTTCCTAACTTACAAAATTTTTCATGTCGTTGCAAATTGCCTATGAGAGTGAACACTTTTCCACACTTGGTACAGACAACCATGATTATTGATGAGGATTGAAATTAGCAAGCCCTTATATACATCTACCATCTAATGACGTCAGCGTCATCACCAGCCAATACCATATGTTCCGATCTGTTGTAAAGAGAAAACACATACAATTTTAACAATTATTTTTTTTTCAAAATAGAAGAAAATAGAAGTCAAAGTTACAGTCTAACGCATTTGACAATACCACTATGATATAGTTTTAGGTGACTGCAGCTGTCACTACAGCCACCCAAATCGTCCATCCTCGTAAGGCGCACTTTTCTGATCCCATTTTGGGAACAGTCGAGGTGGACAAGTGTCTCTTTATGGTGCTGTTGACTGGTGGTTACTTGGGAGGCCAACAGGAGGTTTGATTGAGTAATATTTCTTAGAGACTCAATCAAACCTCTATTGTCCTCCTTCAACTTCTCCTCGCGGGCCTCAACCTCCTTCAGGCGCTCTTGGCAACGACGGAGTTGTATCTCAACGTCTTCTTCTACTGTCGCGTCGAGATCGACATTATACTGTCGAACAGGGAGAGCAGCTGGAGGTGCGGGCGCAGCAGCGTGAGGGGAAGGATCTGCGGCTGGGATCGGAGAGGAAGGATCTGCGGCTGGGATCGGAGAGGAAGGAGCTGCGGCTGGGATCGGAGAGGAAGGAGCTGCGGCTGGGATCGAAGAGGAAGGACGCAGTGGAGATAACGGAGCCAGTGTCATCATGGGCGATAAAGGAAGGCGCACACTCCAGCTCGGAGAAGCCCGGATGTGGCTGAAAGAGACCTCCTCCTGAGATGCACACATCGCGGAGTCCTGTAATCGAAAGAAACAATTGTTTATCATCTATTTAGCATTTTACCATTGATGAGATACAAAAGTGAATTTCTCTTACCTCCGGCTGGATTGTGACCTTCTGACCGGTTCCAACCTCTGTCTCACGGGGCAACGAGTCATTCTAAAAGATAAATCAATCTATTACAAACAAAAAACATATTTTAATAGAAAATTCTGTACTCATGCAGTTGACCAACTTTGATACTTACATTTGTAACAGGATCATCATCCTCATCGGAAGAAGATATCGGGGAAGAAGTCGCTGACGACGTTTCCTCATCAGATGAAGTCGCTGACGAGGTTTCATCGTCCTCTGATGAGGACTCCCGAATAGGATACGGCTTTTCCTCATTATCTTCCACCGATGTACTGGTCGCTGGCGTCGAAAGGAAACTTCGATGCTTCCTGAGGGACAGCGATCGCACAACCTGCAGAGAAAAATAATATAACATGCTCGCAACTCATTGAGAAGCATACATGTTCTTGGAAATACTTCATGCATTGAGAAATATTATTGATAAATAACTAAACAATGACACTTACGGGACTGGGAAGACACTTCTTCTCCGGTGTAGGCAAACGGGGTATACTGTTCACACCTGTAAACAGCTGAAGAAAAGAACATATTCAATTTCACATAAAGAGCTAATGAATAACTTTAACACTTACATTTCTCAAGCATTCAGCCGCTTTCTCCTCTTCAAAACTGACACAAGTCTGTTGAGGCAACTCACTCTGAAATGTTGTGACAATGTTGAAATACTTTTTACATGGTAGAATAATTAATGGAGTAAATGTATTCTCACATTTTTAGTGATGATCTTTTTTTGAATTAAGACCTTGGTCTTCTTAGGAGGAGGCATCTCATCATTATCCTGAAATATTTAAATGATATACGTTTTTATGCATAATGGACCAATAATTAATGTATTCGGTTTTAAGAAGCTATCCTTTGAAGGTATTATGTATGATTGGCAGAACTCACCTCAATATCACTTAAGGTGTCATCGATGAACTGTCGTGACTTGGGGGCTTTCTTTGGGACTCGGGACTTGACGGGTTTCTTTATTGCGGTAGGCTCCTCCACCTGTGAAAGGACACCTTCCATCGGCCTCTCCTTGTTGAATAATCGCTCCAACCTCCTCTTTTCAACCTTTGAGGTGAGGTTGATGCCCTTCCTCCCATTTTGCTGAGCACATGACGTGTGCTTTTCAATGAATGCCTTAGAGGCTTCGGTATTTACCTTTTCATTGCTCCGTTTGTATGATTTGCAAGTTAGGCAATAAAGATATGTGCATTCACTTTTGAAGATACAGTTCTTGTGACCGCTCTTATTGGCATGTCGAACGGGTATTTGGCATGTTTCACAGAAGTGAAAAATTAGGCGCTGTCGTGCAAGACTCTCTTGTCGGAACATCTCTATAGAAGAAAAAAATTTTATTATAATTTTATCTCTTATTAAATGAAAACTCATTTATATATCATCAACAAAACTTTATGAAGTACTACCTTGATATTGAATAAATCTTAGAAAGAATTGAAATCTGAAGTTGAAATTGAAACCGAAAGTCGAAAGTTTAATTTTCATTCGAAAACGGTTTGCTCATAGAAAGAGTTGAAATTTACAAGTAGCTGTCTTGAAATTATTTAATTTCGAAATTAATTTAATGAAATGAAAGTGAAATTTCGAAAATTTCAACCAATCCTCAATTTGTTTAATTAAACAAGCTTGAATTTTATACATCTGTTAGCAGATGACAGACTGAATATTTAAAATGGATGAAGGCTTTATTTCGGTATCTTTTTATTTATCTACAAACTGTGAAAATCTTGTTGATTCAAATACACTTACATTTAAACTGATATATTCATGTCTCTCGCTCAGTGACTTAATTTAGGATGAAAAATTAAAAAAAAACATGGTTAATAATATAACATAAAGTGTTCCTATCCTAAAAACCCAAGCTTCTATATTTAAAGCTATTTGGTTATAAAAACTTAATAATGTTCCTACTCCCGAATATCCTATAAAGTAGCACAACATGACAATGAAACTCACTTCAGAATTGTAATAAGAACCGGAGAACGGAGGAACGAAGAACGACGTCTGTTATGGACACTAAATAATTTGAAAATGAGTGAAAATTCGTTGTGTGCAACTTCTTTATATATGAAATTGACAAAGCAACTATGAACATAGACCTTATGACATCACATCCTGGAATTGGTACGGTTAAACAAAATTGATAACTCAAACAAGAATTGGAACAGCTGGTTTATTTTTAACCTTAGAAATGAAAGTGCCATCATATGTGTTGAAAGATTTCTACATGTAAACAGTAGAGTGAATTCAAAGTAATATGAACTGATGGACTGATGTATTATTTGATATACATGTTATTATTAATAGTCATATAATGATTCATATTTGAAGATATAAAACGTGTGGTTTGAATAGAACATTAAAATTTGAATTAAGCGCTAAATTTCGAAAATTCAAATTTCGCGCCAAAATTCGAATAATCAAATTTAAAGATTTTTTCGAAAATTTGAATTTCGCGCCAAAATTCAAATAATCAAATTAAAATACTAGGTTAGGTTTAAGGGTTAGGGTTAGGGTTAAGGTTAGGGTTAGGGTTAGGGTTAGGGTTAGGGTTAAGGTTAGGGTTAGGGTTAGGGTTAAGGATAGGGTTAGGGTTAGGGTTAGGGTTTAGGTTAGGGTTAGGGTTAGGGTTAAGGTTAGGGTTAGGGTTAAGGTTAGGGTTAGGGTTAGGGTTAGGGTTTAGGTTAGGGTTAGGGTTAGGGTTAAGGTTAGGGTTAGGGAAGCAAGAAGAGTATCAATGGCACCCGGAACCCATGGGTAAATAAATTTTCGAGTGCGCCAAGCGCACTCGAAAATTTATTTACCCTATAATCCGAAAAATTTCTCGGGCGCGAAGCGCCCGAGAAATTTTGAGGCCCCCCCCCGCCGTGTATGAAGTGTATGAAGGTCAAAGGTCAAGGTCAGGTCTAAGGTTAAGGTCAAGTGTAGAGGTTTGTATATTATGGTCATTTTTGGTTGTAAAACTTTAACTTTGAAAATTTGTAAACTTAGTCATTTTTGTAAAAAAACTTGGAATTTTTCAAGTTGCATACAGATGCATACAACTAGGATTTTTTTATCAAATGGGTACATACAATATATCATTCGAATGCTCTTTTCATGCTGATTCTAATGGTGTATTGTATGACACATGTATGACATATAACTAGAGAGCTACATGTCTTTAAAGAATGGGCTAAAAACTTAGTGAATTTAAAAATCTAACATTTGTCTGCTTGCATACAGTTGCATACAACTAGGATTTTCCCATCGAATAGGTACATACCTTATATCATTCTAAAGGTCTTTTCATTCTCATTCTTATGGTGTCGTGTATGACACATGTATGATATCACCCTGGACTGCTACAAGCATTTTAAAATTAACAACATAACTGTTTCTTTAAAAGTTATATGTTCCTATTTATTTCAAGTTGAAGTCTTCATACTTGATTTTTTGTTTCAATTCAGTCATTGAACATCATTAATTGTAGATAGTTATTCCCCTTTCCCATTCAGACCTTAATTGAAGACCGATTTGTGAAATGATAAAACAAGTCTGTTCATATATACAAATGAATATCAAATAAAGAGATTAAGAAAAAACACACTAAATGTCATCAAGGTAAGGAAAGGGTACAAGTTTTTTCAAGTCCACTTGCACATGGATCCTGGTCTTCTTGGGCGCACAGGGACAGCGACGTGGTGTGTCAAGGTCGATGACCGAAAATTCGAGAGCGGTTGTGAGGTTCCGCTCGTTCGGCTCCATCCTCATGAACACCCGTTTGGTGTGGTACTTTTTCGGGGCGTTCTTGACTTTGACCGTGACCCGTCCATAAAGTGGCGTTCGCATGGACTTCTTATTCATGTGACGCATCGTCTCGATTGATACGTCACTATCTTCATCACTCGAGTAGTCGGGCGATGCAGGGGCTTGGGTGAACACCACCGGCTCATTTGGTGTTGTCGATCGCTCCATCGGAGATTGGGGAGGTGTACTGGTACGTTCCACTGGCGAAGTGGTACGATCAGCAGTACCGTTCTCAACTGCGGCTTTCTGTTTGCGATCCATTATGACTTGTAGATTTAAAATAATTGTAACTTGTAAACGTGAGGATTAGAACCTTTGATAAGAATTGGTACAAACCTCGGACTTATATACTTTTTAAACAAAGGAAATCCTAACAGCCAATCAGAGAGGTACCGAACTTCCCTAAAGAATATATATATATAACTATATAAAGGATGTCATTGTTCCAAACTGTTAAGTACTTATCCTCAACGTTCCATAACAAGAAGCATGTCCTCAAAACCACTATTTTATTTTCAAAATGACAGCCAAGTCATTATGGGAGGTCAGTTGGACATGACCATGCATCTGTCTTGCGGCTGCAAAGTGGCCCTGTGGAAGACCTTGACTGTCTCTGCACTTCAAAGGCGGAATGGATTACCAGTGAAGTGTCCGGTACACGAGTGCGATCATGACTTTAGCAACAATAAAACATTTCATGAATGGTGTGATGACTTCCTGAAGATCATGGAGTCGCCTGAGGGACGTGATCTACACGCATCATTTATTTTTCATGCTTAAATTAAACTTAAATTGTAAATCTCTTGTCTTTTTCACTTTAAACATACTTCTGGAATTGGTTTTCTTATTGGGGAGCAACTAAATCATAACTGCACATTAAAGTTTCACATCTAAATAGTGCTACATTTAAAATAATTGTCACAGTAGTCGCAATTGAGCAAACCCATTCAAAATCAAACAACGGACGTCTATCGGTACGTACCCAAGTGCTCAGAACCAAGCCACACAAGTTCGATCATAGACGTTCCCAAACACAGTGTACTCAACTGAGTGTACCAAACACATTTACCTATCCAGTAAAACAGATCTCATACAAGTTCCTATTCATAACACTGAATTATACATGTACCTATCCATGTGCCTATCGATAACTAAATTATACATGTACCTATCCATGTACCTATCGATAACTAAATTATACATGTACCTATCCATGTACCTATCCATGTACCTATCCATGTTCCTATTGATAACACTAAATTTTACATGTACCTATCCATGTACCTATCCGTAGCAAGTAGGGCACAGTTTTCACTACTAACTCATGTTTACATTATGGATTATTTCCTCGAAACTTTGCAGACGTGCCTGCCAGATTCATCAAATATAAGCTAATCATCTCAACATGCAGTCTGACCAAATGGATTTCGGGTTTTAGTCATTGTTCCATTATCATTTCCTGTTCAAAATCCCGCTGGGCGCACAGATGTGGACGTCACTCGACAAATGTTCATCATATTTCAAGCGATTATCTTCAGCGATTATTTATTAATTTTCATCCACTGCATAATTTGCATTCTTGCTTTTGCTAATAATTCTTGCAAAGCTCAAAGAGAAATATAAAAACTGCTGATTGTGGCAAATGATTGCGGAACTTTTCTTCTCTCTTCTGCAGGCCTGTTATATCGCGGAAGTTGATACCATTTATCGCTACTTGACAAGTAAATCAGTTAAATAAATGAACTATTGGTTGTTGAAATTTTAGACGGCCGCCTTAAATAAAGGAATGTAAATTCCGACATTTAGTTGTTCTGATAGGAAATAGATCAAGCAGCGTTTGTGATAAGAAAATGACGCTTTGCATCTAGGAATTTTTAAATGATAAAAAAGACAAATGTTTTATTTCAAATTCTCTCAGAAGGAAGGAAATAATTACGAGAAAGTATTCATCCTTTCGAATATAGTAAATAAGTGATGCTTCCTGTATTTGTCTTTATGCATGTATGTAATTAAGTATGCGTGATCCACTAATGCATTATTGAGATTAAATATGTAATAGTCATGATTCCCCATTCTATGTTATTCTCATGCTACAACTCCCATGAAACTGAGGTTTTCAGTTTTCAATGCTGAATTTTTCGACCGACTTTTCAAAGAAACAAAGAAGAGAATCTATTCATAAGGATGATGAGTTCCTCTCTAAATAAGCATGTATGGACCAAATGTAATGACAGAAATCTAATATCACCGCCACTACAGTATATTAATTATCTATGAAGCTTGAATCCATTGTCCATAATTTTTGAAATTATTTTTATTATGTATTAAAATTAGAATTCATATTTGAATTTTAATGCAAACATGATAATCACTCTAATAAGCTTAACCTCTTTCGTTTCATCTGATGCGGTTTTAGTAGGTGAAAGCTTAGGAGCATAAATCTTATCAATAATGGCAGTGCTTTTAATTTTAAAATTCTACCAGCATCGCAAGATGCTTGCAAAAAGTTAGAAAAGACAATAACTTTACATACTTACACCTTGAATACAAGCATACATGCATGCATGGAAACCAATATAATGTTTCATAAAGTTTCATTTTACTTTTTAAGCGCGTTTCGTCTGCTCTCAGTAAGTGTGACACGCAGAATGAATCAAACTGATTGAAACATGATTCATGCTAGAATATCGATCAAGCAATGGACAAGTCACTGGACAAGCAATCACGAAATGAATAAATAGTAGCTAAAAAGTACATATACAGAAAAATTACTAGTAGGAGAAGAAGTGCATCAACAATTTGAATAAAAAGAAAGGATCATTGTTTGATCGATATTCTAGCAGGAATCATGTTTCAATCACTTTGATTCATTCTGCGTGTCACACCTACTGAGAGCAGACGAAACGCGGTTGTGACAATAAACAAGTAAAATGAAACTTCTGGCGATATTTTTCATCTGCAAGATGACAGCGGGGAGCAATTGCTTCATTATGCCATAATCCTATATAAATAATATAAATCTCCAATACAAGAAACATAACAATTATCAAATATTCTTCAATTGTAATATTTTGCATCATTTCTCATTTAAACGAAGTCTATCTTCCTATATGCAGAACATCTATGCTCTTTCATCAGCTTATCATTTATCGCATATTTATCATTTATTTCCTGTTTGTTGCAGATCAACTCCTACTACATTTCCCAATGGAAGAGAAAGAAATATGGAGAATGATTTCTGAGAAACTTTTCATCCAAGCAAGTGTTTAAAAGACTAAAATGAGAAGATATTAAAAATGATTGGCTATTTTTTGAATTAATGGCGTTTTGTGAATGATCATGAAATTAGTTAAAAAATAATGCTCCATAGTGTGATTGATTCTCAAACCAATTTTTTTGAAATCTGGGCCGGACTTTCACCGACATGGCAAAGGTGATTGAAAGCAAAAAGTGCAAATACCTCATGCATATTGTTGTCTTTATATTGACATTATCACAATTGCTATTCTAAACTGATTATTCTTTACAATCATGATCACATAAAGCGTCGGTATGTCGCGGAAAGGGTTAGACACGCTGTAACATTAGGAGATGCCATAGACACTGAATTTCCCAAAATTCTATGGGACAGGATTTCCAGAAGATCGATAGGATTGGATTTCCAGAAATTCGATAGGACAGGATTTCCCACAAGTCTATGGGACAAATTAGTCCAAGAGGCAATAGGATCAAAGTTCCCCAAAATTCAATGGGACAAAACTTTCCAACAGTGCCATAGAATAGAGTTCCATAGCAATAGCACTACCCGCTATAGGAAAATTACAATAATTCCGTAGGACGTTTCCTATAGGAGTGCCATAGATTTTGGTGAATCGGGTAGGCTGACAGTATGAACAGTATGCGAAGATGGCATATTATATATATATGCCATCGCGTCCTACCACTCCTAAAAAGTAGTAAATTTGGATGTGTCAATAAAAGGCAAAATTGAAGGTCTGAGCTTTATAAAACTGGAATAAGAACTATATGTGCTATTCATATCATTATTCATATCAACTGTCTTGATGCATTATTCAGCTACATGTGGGCTACATGTAATTCCAATTCAGATTAAAACAATGTATAATTTACAATTCTTACTTCCAGTTTTATTCAAAAAATAATTTGTATTATTGTTGCATGATATAAAACAGATCTTACAGCAGTGTGTCACAGCTTCTAAGACTCTAATTTTCTCTTTAGTAGGCCTATTTCTCTCTGTGAAACGACTATCTTGCTTATGTGTGTTTGCTCAACAGTTCATGTCGCTATGAAATAAGTCACCAAATGTGGCATGCTTTGACGCACTTGTGGCACAATCCCACACCGCATTTGTAGCATTTCTTTTGTGAAAGACCTTCAGTCAAGGCGCAGCAGCTGCTTAGGTGTGACTATCCACTGGTTTATAGGGCCTACCATCGTTGCGCATTGCCACCGATAAATTCTAACGTTCGACTTCTCCAATGGAATTATTTTTATCTTTTTTAGAGTTCATAATCTTCTTCCTCATCTAGACCATGATCGTTAACTATAGTAGGCGCTATATGTTGCTATTCTGAAATAAAAGAGAATTATTGAAAGAAAAACCTTTCGCCTGTAAAGTGTAGTTTCCAAAAATCATGCTTAACCTGCATCACAGGAGACGAAAATAATAAAATGTTGTGTCTTCAAAATATTATTATTCTGGTTTACACTAGGAGTAGAAAGCTATAATAATAGCAAATGCGAATATGGTGCAAGTGTGGTCAGAGTGTGTCCATCGTTTTCAGACATTGGGTAGGCCTACTGAGAAAGATCCTGATCTCACATGTCGTTAGCTTCCTACAATGCTTTGCACAAGATTTGCATAATGCAAGATAATAGAAGAGCCAAACAAACTGATAGCTCACAATTTTGCTGTTAAACAAGTGTCACTACAGGGCATTCGATGGACATGTTCATATTTGCAGGTACATGTACAAATTAGGCATACTTGATATATCATCGTCAAGGCCACCTTCGTCCTCTTTACCACTGTCTCTGCACTGTCTTCACCAGCTCATAACGGGGCTATGTCACAATATCATCCTCTATATTGTTAATTAGATCATATAGCGCTTAGGTTTTCTATCTGAAAGATATGCTTATTCTGACTTTCACAGTAGCGGATGACGCGATGGCATGTATATATATACATATATATATATATATATATATATATATATATATATATATATATATATATATATATATATATATATATATATATATATAGTTAAAAAGTAAAATACAAATGCTATAAAATATGTAAATAATACTACAAAAGAAAAAGCTACTTTTATCAGCTGCCGATCGATTTCAGCCGTTTCTGGCTTGTCAAGGCAATCAACTGATTTATTCAACGACATTGTACAGAAATTTCAGATATCATATCTAAATCAAAGAAATCAAACAGCGTTGAGGCAAGGATGATCCTTGCCTCAATTGAAATTTGTCAAGATTTGATCTTTGGAGGTCGAGCACTTCATGAAAATGATTATTGACGATACTAGCAGGACAGAAATAAATACAATTTTGTGAAGGTTGGTTGCTCTACCAAGTGGGGGAGCCGTAGTAGATATAAAGTCACCAACTGAGTTTGTTTCAGTACAGAAAAAGCTTATATAAGATGCTGTCACCAAACGTAGGCTCATTAACAATATTTGAAAGGTTGAAATTTTTCGTCAAAAACGAAGAATCGTACCGATTGAAATCTCCATAGACAAAAATGTCAGTATCAGGTGAGGAACACAAAATATCATCAAAAACGTCAACAGTAAAATGCTTGAAACAATTAATCTGATCAACAGGTAGACCTGGTGGAACACATGCACAAATCAGAAAGCAAATCTTATTCGATCTTTTGAATCGTATAATTCTGTAGTTAATGCCTTTCGGTTTCTCATATTCAATAGACGCAGCAGCTGGAAAGACTTGGTGACAGGCATAAATCAGCGTACCACCACCGCGACGTTCGTCTAGCGTGTTATCGCCCCTATCATTGCGAAAAAGAACATATCCATTAATATTTACAATGTCACTTTCGATGTTGGAAGACAGCACTGGGTGACATTGCCACGCGTAATTCACGCGTAATTACGGAACACCCCAAACATCAGTGGTTAAAGACATTTTATTCTTCTACGAGCGTCCATACGCGCTGCACTAAGAGTCAGAAATCACTTGATCTGATGCTCTTAAAATATGGGGAATGTTTATGAATATGCGCGGGTGAGCGTTTATAGTTTGAGCTTCGTCTGCGGTTGTCTGCGTTGCCACTTACCACGGATGAACCGCTAAGCATGTTCTGTCTTCCCTGAGCATGAAATTGAGGTCCTATCACTTTGTTTAGCCTCTGATACATACAGACATTCTGATATATAACAGGACTGCCGATACATGCTGCAACAATGTCAAGCATAGTCACGGATGTTTAGCGTCATGTTTAATTACGCGCCATTGAGCGTGGCATGTCACCTACTGAGCCATGTGTCGGTTATGGAAATGAAGGTGGGTTTATAAATTGAGCAAAGACTTTGTAGCTCATCAAGTTTGTAGAAAAAAGAGGTGGCATTACACAAAAGTGGCCTTACTTCACGTACATTAGGTTCACCACCCGCTGCTTTTGTCGGTCTACATTAACGAGTACTAAAAAATAGATTCAATAATTTTTGATTTGATTTCTCTGAATAACGCGATCATGGAAAATGACGGCATCTTCACCCTTACTTCTGCGACTCTTGATTTCCTCTCTCAGTTTCTTGAACAGTACTTGCTGGCATTGAGTTCTATCGGCGTTGATGAAGACACCCCTACATTCAGGAAAAGTTCGCAAGTTCTTAGCTTTTCTGAGGAGCATATCTTTTGTTTTGATATTCTTGAGAACTACCTTTATTGGCCTGCTTTTCCCATCTTTCTGTTTACCAATTCTGTGAACATTTTCTATCTCATCGGAGCCATCAATACCCAGTGTAGTCAGCAGTTGTTTGAGTTTTGTGAGGTCATGTTCTCTACGAGTATCCAGCACATTAGAAATAGACTCTGTAATACCTGAGATCATCACAATCAATTTCCGTCTATCTCTTTCTGTCATTTCGTTCATTGCTACTTGCTTCAAATTGTCTGGATTTCAAGTCTGAAATTTCGTTTTCTATTTCTTTGTATCGTAATTTCAAATGCTTGTTCTCATCCTTGATTTCTTGGAGAGATAAGCTAAGCTCTGCAATAGTCTGACGGATATGAGAGATTTCGTCACTCAAAGAAGCGACTATACCTTCACGTGTATCATCAATTTTGATGGATAAATCTTTCAAGTGATCATCAATAAGAGACTTTATATCGTTCAGCGTTATAGTGGCCGAAGAGCCAGATCGCGTGCGAACTCCTTTAGATGTTTTATCACTCATTGTCTCTTTCATATAATGTCGTAGCACGTGAATAAGAATGACGTCAAAAAATCAATAATTAAAGAAAATTTGGAAAAAAATTCGTTCTACAATTGACGAAATCAGCTGACAAGAGAATGCACTGACAATACCAGCGTTACAAGGTAAGTGTAGACGACTGACAATCCAGACCGTAACTTGACGAGAACAATAGGGACAATAAGAAGAACGCACTGCCGCTTGCAACTTTCACGAATCACACTAAACGATGATCACTCTGGAGAGCAATGACTGAAAACCGCCCGTCGACAAAAACCTGTATCTCAAACATAAAAATGGGCAGCACCAGGAGAAAGAGCTTGATGCCACAAAGCCGACGATACCAAAAATGATAACAGTAGCTACCAAATAGTGGCTAAAAATACAGGAAAACGCACTGCTTCACAAAGACGTAAGAGAGACACGACCGCACGCAGACAGACAGAGATTAATTTAACGTGGAAACTTGTCATAGATGACTAAAATGATCTTCAGTTAAAGCTTCGATCGGACAAAGGAGAACTTGAGAATGAGACCCACGCCTGTAGTTCCTTAGTGGTGGAACAATTGTTGCAACAGAATAAATATTATTCAAGGACAGGCTCACCAACACCTTCTATTGGATAGAGACACCTCTGTAGTCCGGCAGACAGAACGGGTTTCTGCAGGGAACGAAACCGAAAATGATGAGACTTACACAGAATGATGTACACCGTATGTCTACAGCGAATCTGCATGTCTGCCGAGTTCTAGTGAGCTCCTCTTCATGTCATGCTGAATCAAAGAAAAAAAACACATGTTGATCTAATGGGACGCAGATTGAAGTTATTCGTTAAAATGACATTTTCGTTGCTTTCTCTTATCAACTGAAAAGCATTAAGTCTAGAGTCACAAATTTTGACATGAAATGTCTTCAGGTCATTTCCTGTGATGTGCATGTGTTATTATGATGAGTACTCGATGAGCTTTGTTGAGTACTCGTTCTCGCTGCCGGACTACTGTATGGGCTCATCAACGAGATCTTGACTCGGTGAAAGAGACGAGATATCGCACTCACAGTTACTGAAATCTCCAGCAACAATATCATTTTATCTCTCCACTTCCGGAGCACAACGATCTAATTAGTCAATCAAAAACTCAGCAGCAGATAGTCGGATATCCCTATCCAAATTCAGAGGTATGTAAGTGGCGAGTAAAACATAGAAGTAGTTGACCAAACATAGAGAATGTAGAAGTATCCATCAGACCTGAGTTTTACAAGCAAGGCCTTAGGTATGTCAAAAATCTCGCAGTGTTGATTTAAGCTATAAGGCAACGCCACCAACAATTCGGTTAGGACTGTTTCACCGAAAAAGATAGTAGTCATTAATTTCGAAAGATATACTGTCATGCATTTTACGAAGTCACGATTGAATTGCGATCATGATGTCTGGATTCAAGGATACACAAGAAGACCGCTGCAATGGAACGAGCATTTAGCATAAGAAGGCTTGGAGGAGTCGGCACTTGTCATTTTTGAGAACGCACTGCTACAATTCGGCCACCGTTAATGGGCATTTTCACCTCTGGCCTTACGGCTTTCACACTCATCACGAAGAGCTTTTGTCTTCACCCTTTGCTTAAATGGTAAGTCTTGTTCATGATAGGATTCCCATCATTCATACGATGCAAATTCGAAGCGTTTCTCAATACAGATCCAGCATCATCCAATGACTGATAAACAACCTTCAATGGTCGATTTGTTAAACGTCTAGCCCCTACTCAGCAACACCTTATTGCCTTAATGCAGGGATGCGGAGTCCTATCATTCTGATAGGACTCCGACTCCGATTCCGGGTGGCAAGTATAAAGCCGAGTTTGTGAGAGATTAATTGGTATCCTACATCATAGATCATTATAGGCTTGCCTGAACCTATATTTAATAATCATTGCTGCTTCAATAATCGATTTTAATCAATTTTCGATGAATGTTGATCAAACGTCGCTTTAAGTTGGATGCATACGACTCGGCTCCTCCCATTTTCTTGATGTGTGCTTCACAGTTTTTCTTCAGTCTCTACCAGGCAGAAAAATCCCCAATACGTCTCCAAAAAATATCAGTACACATTCGATTCTAATATGCGCTTTAGAGGAGCCATCACACACGATTAACGTGAGGGTAGGAGGTAATGTTCTCAAACAAACTAGTATTTCATTTTTGTCTCTGATGTGACCTTTGGCGGGTAGGTGTGATCGAGGCTTGGAAGGCTTGTCTTCTCTATTAAATCACCGAGTGAATGACCGGGCACGGAAAGATTATGAAAGTTCAAAATTGAATATTTTTCTCAACTTACCAAAGCGAAGAATGCGACGATGTAGTATTGATACAATACTCTGAAAATGATTTGATCTACAGTTAAGTATGCTTTATTAACACTTTCATGCGACTAGAAGAAAGAGAAGCATCTGGTAGACACAAGACAGGTTTGGTAGGCGCTACCAAACAGTAAAAAACGCTACCAAATGAAAAGCAATAAAGCATTGGTAGCACATTTAATCGGTTTGGCAGCGCACGGTTTACAATGCAGAGATGAATTAAGCAGGGAATGCATTGCGAAAAATGAATTTCACTGCGTGTTAGGCAAGTTCAGGTGATGTTTTTTATGGCTATGAGATAGACGAATTTTACTTGCTCTGAGTAAGTATATACATGTACGTCTACATATGCACGTGGAAGGTTTATTGGATGTACAAATAACTCGTGGCGTTATGGTGACAAAGATATCAGTGAAGAATCTTTGGAGCAAAATATGACGACCTGCAATCTTTAATGAACTCAGCTAATTCCATGTACTCGACTAGTGTTTACAAATGATCTTCAGATGTCACTCTGTTGTCCATAAAAAATCAATGAAAATAGTAATCCCGTCCCAAATTCAAGCACAAAATGCGCAACGATGAGTCATCATGCTGACTCACTCCCCCCCTCTGAAGGCAGGAAGGAGGTGGCCAAGGATGTGTTGGGAGGAATGGGACCGAGAGGAAGAAACTGTTCCGCCCCCCCCCCCCCGACGACGACTCAACCGACCAAGTTGGTCATCCCATCGTGTTCCTCATCGTAAATGGAGTGTTGACATGTTCATGAAAAATCGCCCCCCCCCAACGACTCAACCGACCAAGTTGGTCGAAAACACCAAAATTGCTCAGAAAGGTCTGAAATGGACTTTGGTGAGGTTTTCAGTCAAAAAAATTTTTTGAAAAATTTTTCACTACGGTGGTCGAAAATACTTAGGATTTTTTCAAGTCCAAATGTGGAATGTCGCTTTTTTAGCCAACTTTGACGATTTCTCACTCAGGAATACTTAGGAACGAAATACTTCATTTTGAGACCTATGGCAGGCTCCGTTTCCAAATGAGAGCTTGTTTAAAATAGAATGTTTGCACATTTTCCAAGATTTTGGTTATTTTTGAAGAAATGGGCGAGTGTTTTAACTCGGCTTTTGGTCATCGTAGAGGGTCGAGGAATGTCTTAAATGAAAGGTGAGAGCGACAAAACGTGACTGTCAAAATTTGAAGTCAATCGGAGCACTAGAACCGGAGCTAGAAGGCTTCAAAGTTTGATGCCTACCGTTCAGCTGATGTGAAAACCTATAAAAGCGCAGATCACCGACAGACACATCAGTTCATCGGTTGACTTCACAGACGTAGATGAACTCTCCTGAGCTTTGACACTTGATCAGATTTCATGAAAAAGCTGATTTCCATCAAGGCAGATTTTTCGATTGGTGATATCGCCAATCTTGCCAGACTTATAGGTTAGCCAGTATAGTATGACTGATCACTTGATGATAGTAGGCCGAAATCTTTAAACGACTATAACTTTGGTTCTAGTGAACCGTTTGACTTGATTCAAAAAAGGTTCGATAGGTCTTTTCCTGCCCTAAGTGCTAAACTACTTAAAAACAGTTGATAAGTAGTGCTAAAATGCTGAAAAATTTAAATTCACTATTTTTGATGACTTTTCGGGGTTTCCGACCCTTCTAAATTCAACTAAGACATTTACAAAGTTGCCAGAGGCGAGCTTCGGCTCGAGACTTGTTTCCTGATGGAAATAACTCCACCGATTTTCATGTCAAAATCGGGGTCCGAATACCAGCACAGTGATATGACGCACGCTCTGTCCGCTCGAGGTTGGATTTGAGGACCGAGATCTTCCAGTTAGGATAAGATCCCCTCTGAAAAATGCCTGTAACGGATTCATCAGCTTAACTTGACTTTCCTCAAAGCGAAGTTGTCTTTGTGATAGCACTGGGGACTATCGATTCTGTCTTTGTATATCATGGGCCTTCACGACTGAAAGACCGGTAACTGTTGATGTGATGCCTAAATTTGGTAAAAGCGTCGCTGTCAAGTCAATATCACGACTGAATTTAGAAAGACCAAGGTAAGGCTTTGTGTCGGGAGGGTATATAAGCCACTGCTTCTCTCTAGGCTTCACTCCTGTTTCAAGTTGTAAGACGGGCGGTGAGTGCTCTGTCGAAGTTTGCTATCACACTTTGAAATATTTAGAACTTAGGAATATTCTGTCGTAATGCAGATACACTAGTAGCTTCATATGAACGTTTTTTATTAAGCTGTGACTTTAGATGAGATCCTTTAACGATCTCCTATTATAAGCACTAAAATGTGTCTCAATTTAACACAATGTTTCCTCTCTTTTCAGTTTGAAAAATGACGACGGAATGCAATAAGAAATTGCAAATTTTTAAGTGCAGTTGTGGCGTGCCCTTCCGCGGTGACCGTTTCAGGCGCCACGTCTTGGCGAGAGTGACGAAGGGTGAGATGAAGCATGATGAGGTGTTGATGGTGATGTATTGTGTGTGGTGTGACGTTCGTTGTAGTGCGTATGATGTCGAGTTTGTGAAGGCACATGCTAATTGTCCTGTGCGAGTGATTGGGAAGGAAATGATGAGTCAAGTGTTGAGTGGTGAGCGGGGGAGCGCATTTGTTCAAGGCGAACCAGTGCGTTCCCCAGTCGTGAATGTCGATTTGGATAAAGATGATGAAGTGGTGACTAAAGTAAAGAGGAAGTTGATTGTCGAGACTGATGATGATGAGGATGAGGCTATGGAGAGTGTTGTAATGAAGAAGGAGTGTGTTGAGAGGTTGAGTGATGATGATGAGCTTGAGCAAGCTGTCGCGTCGATTGAGTCACTGGCAAAGCCACGGGCTCAATCGTGGCCGAGAGATGAGCGTGTGATGCCTAATTGTGTTGTGAGAGTGAGTCAGTTGAGTGTACCGAGTAAAGTGGTGCTGTCGAAGAATGATGCGATGGCGTATGAGAATGTGAGGAATGAGTGTGACAGGTTACGGGGAAAGTTGAATGCTGCAAAGTGTACGTTGAAAGAAGTGACTGTGGAAAGGGATCGTTTGAAGAGAGAGTCGGAGGACGTTCTGAGTGTGAAGAGAGAGTTGTTTGAGGTGAAGCAGATGTTGGTGAACGAGAGAAAGTTGAAGGAGACGCTTGAGTCGAAGTTGGAGTGTTGTGAGAAGTCGGTCTGTCGAGAGCGTGAGTTGAAGGAAGAGGCGATGGAACGAGTGAGGGTGTTGGAGCGTCAGTTGAGTGTGCAGTCGGAAGTGTCGCCTGAAACGGTCACGGCCCTTCACATACCTGTGGTGGGTTATGTACCGGAGCGCCCATTGATCTATTGGGGTGTGACTCCGGCCACAAGCCAAGAATGCTTTAACTACATGGATGTCCGATGTTATTACATCAAAATACATCACAAGGAGGACTTCCGTGTAGATTATGGAAAGCCTCACAAATTTCGTAAGTATGATGACTGGAACATAACATTATACCATCTTTCTCATTCTTACTTCTTTCATTGCAGGCCAACTGAAAAAGCCATGATCCCAACACATCCTTTGTCCCGTGAACGCACCTTCTAATGCAGCGAACGTGGTCCCAAGCCCACCACATGTCTTCGGACATGGATGCAGAGGGGAAGGCTGAAAAATGATGAAATGAAATGGATGCGCTACATTCTGTGCCACACACACACACAAACACATTACAGATTTCTCTCTTCACGAGTCTGTCAAGCGCTTCGTTACTCATGGATCCTACTGAAATAAGATTCGCAAACACTGTTTCGTATACGGTTTGCTGTGACCAATTCTGCGAAAACTTACAAGAAAGGATGATGCACAGAAACAAAATTCTTAAACAAAGCGAAGTGTTAATGAAACTTAGAACAGCAAGTAAACTCAACAAACTGTAATGTGTAATACTAGAAACTTGAAACATAAATGGCATCAAGTATGATGGCAGTGAAGTAAAAAACTAGAGTGCTGTCAACATTTTATTAGGTTGAATCCAATTTAGTTTTGGAAATAGCAATGAGAATATGGTTTATTTTATTCAGAAGCAAATGATCACCGCCACCATGAAAATTCTCTATCCGAGAAATAATCTTCCGCAGATGACGTGTATAAAACTCAGAAGCATCAGTAACATATTCTTATCCGTAGGAAGGAAATTGAAAATCAACACTTTCTGCTGCTTCACCATGTGGAAAATGAATGTAATTGACATTTGAAATTAAGTGAGCCTTGATGAGACTGTCTTTGAAAGAAAATATCAACTCCGCAAATATTTTTCGTGTATAGTCTAAATATGCTTCCAAATCTGTCTCCTCCCTTTGAAACTGAAGGATGTAATCTTGTATTAAGCCTCCGAAGCTCTCTTGATAAAAACGAATCGTGCAATCATCATGTTTCAATGTTTTGACTTCGGGTGCCATGGTTGAGTCTATTGCTAAACATCATTTTTGCCTAAGACAATTTCAATAACGCGTTACAAATGTGCGTGGACACATCGGGAACTCTAACTCGTCTGTGATTTGACGAGAGGTCTCATCCATTCATCGCTTAGGAAAATCTTATAAAAGGCAGTGCACCAGCTCTGCTCTTCACATTTATCTTTCGCAAGGTGAGTGTCGATGAGCTCCTGCTATCAGGTTGTTTTGACTTGCTATCAAGTTGAATAGTCTCTTGCTATCATATCTTCTGCTCATAAAACATATCATCGCTGTAATACCTCATTTGCTCGAGCGTTCCTTCGGAACGGCGGGTGCTGCCGTAGAGGGATTACGTTGCACGGGTTGTTCGTCGTTTGTTAGACCGAAACCTCTGAGCCGTTGCTCATGTTGGGCGTTCGACTTCATACTCAACGTGACGCTTTCTCTCGACAGGTAAGAGTACTTCAGCCATTCGACAAAGGTTAGTCTTTATGATATGGAGTAGAGTGAAATGTAATTCATTAGATGTCACTTCAATGATTGTTCCCATGATAAACGCTGACTAGGCAAATGAAACGATTCTCATCTTTCTTTTTCAGTGATTGAAGTCTTACTTACCTATTATCGACTGCCCATCATGGAATTCAATAAAGTTGAAAATGACCGCATTGCTGTCAAGATGGAGAAGGCCACGATCGAGCAATGTAAGTATTTGTATCAAGGTTGACTCACTCTATTACTAACATCATTGGGGTGCACATCCTAATTAAAATCAAGAGCCCCTCCCTTATTTTGTTCATGTTTAAACCAAATCCAAATTTTAGCTCTGCTTATCTTTATTGCTTTTCTTTTTCAGTGCATGAATGTATTCGTAATGGGGAACCCGTCCCCCAAGGAACAATCGGGGAAGCCTATGAGCGGCTTGGCAAGTGTAAGTATCTTTAACATCTCATGCCTTGCTTGTTTGACATCCTTGTCTCATTATCTAATCTCTCTTTACTCTCTACAGATATGGCAAAGATGAAGAAGTGGGAAGAAGCCGCGAGGCGGAGATTCAATGCTGAATTTCCGACCCTACCTTCCCGCCCATGTACATCCGCTCAAGGTGCGACTCCCTTCTCGGGCCCACCGCCTGCTCCGCTCCCTGCACTAGTCCCTGCTCCCCGTCACCACGTCCCTCCGACACCGAAGCCCAAGATCCTTCCACCCTCGGCTCGTGTCCCACTCCTGCCTCCTCCGCGTCCATCGATGTTGTCGGAAATCAATTCCTTAGATGGTAAGTAGCCGTGATTGGGAAATAGGGGGATAAGACTTCAAACTTGAAATTATGATCATGTTACTGATCTCTTTTTTTTTCTCAACAGATCTAGCGGCCTACCTCCTGGACGGTGAAGTTCCCTCCCGCTCAATCATCATCCCAGCATCGCCACCACCACCACCTGCAGCAGCGGCCGAACTCCCTCTCCTCTCCGTCAAGTCAGTGGAGAGACTGTTGGAGATAGTGGGAGAAGAGAGGGAGATTGAAGTCGAAGAGGAGAAGGACTTTCGATGCCAGCGGTGTGACGGGGTCTTCGCCTCAGCTTACAGTTTGAGACGTCACACCGCTGGCAATGCCTGCAGAGGAGGAAAGCGCCGACCGATCCCTCAACGACCCAAGTGTGAAGGTTGTGGACGCACGTTCTACAACAGCACCAACTTGCTAGTCCACATCGAAGGCGGTTCCTGTGGCAGTGTGAGGCAACCACCGACAACAACAGGTAAGAAGCATCCTTCATCGCACGTCGGCTTTTCCTGTTCTTCGTGTCGGAAGACCTTTCCTACAGAGTTTGTTCTTTCTTCGCACACACTCTGTCACACACATTCCACTGAGCTTTACACTGACAACAACGTCACTCTAAGGCTGATCAAGTTTTCCCTTGAGAGGCTCGTTCGCGACTATGAGTTAGAAAGCTCTGAGCCTGTAGAAGATATTCATCCTTTCTTGATGAATAATATAGGTTTGATTCATCAAATGCTGACCAGCTTAGATAGATTTTTGCTCAAGGACATTTTCTATCTCACCGCTCGTTTCAATAAGGTAGACAGTAGCACGGGAGAAGTAGAGTCCACTGTGACCATTAGGATAGCCTCCTGTGCTGCTGATCTGATAAGTGATGTAAACGAGTGGATATAGAGACATGCGAGCTATCTCGTCAGCAACTTAAATAAATTTAATGAAAGAGATAGCGGTGTGGTCTTTGATGGGATAGAGAAGGTAGATATTAAAATCAATCTTTTAGAAAATTTGCAAGGGAGTGGTTGTTTTACCCTCCCCAAAGCACCGGCTGACAAAAAGGCTGTCATCAATGTAGAGTGTCAGTCCCAGTGTTTCAAGTATGCGTCCTCTCCATTCTTCACTATAATGACATAGATAGGAGTCGTCAAAGAGTCATCAAGTATTGTGAATGGGAGGATGAGCTTAAGTTTGATGGGCTAGATGTCAACACATTAGATTTTAAAGGCATCGCTCAATTTGAAAAGTTCAATAAAATTAAGATCGTCGTCCATCTCAGGGAAAAAGGTCTGAAGGGCGTTAGGTATAACAACCGCCAAAGTAACTTCGACCCGGTTGTCAATCTTCTCCTAGTCTATAGCGACAACCACCCAGAATGGCATTATTGTGGCATTCCTAAAATGTCTAGATTGTATCACCATTAGCAAAGTTATGATGACAAACATTATTGCAGTGATCGCTGCATACAGCGTTTCACATCTAAACCATATTTTGAACAGCGTTACGAGTGGTGCTCTCGGGGTAAACTTCAAATGGAAGTCATGTCCAAAGATGAATTGTATAGGTATGACGAAAACGGCAATGAGCTGAGTCCCATATGTACCATCTATGCGGACATTGAATGTTATATTGAACAAGAAGATCAAAGTCATGAGCCAGCAGCCATTGCCTGTTATGAAGTTTGGCATCCATATTATTGGAACCAAAATAAAATGCATGTATGGCAAGGCGAGGAGAGCGTTGAAAACCTCCTCAACTTTTTAGATAGGAAAGCACGTTTTCATAAACGGTATGAAACGGAGCTGACTAGGAAACCCATGTGCTTCACAGAAGCCAATAAAATCAAGTTTGATAGGACCACGGAATGTCCCCGCTGCTGTTCATCCTTTGATGATCAGCGACATAAGAAAGTGAGGGACCATTGCCATCTGAGTGGTAAATTTAGGTCTGCCTTATGCAGTAAATGTAATATGAAACTTAGGCTCAAACGGCGAACGCTCCCCGTCATCTTCCATAACTTTAGATGTTATGATGCTCACATCATCATTTGCCATGGATTCGGTAAAATGAAATCCTGGTCATCCAAAGTGATTGCACAAAGTAAGGTAACATTTATGTGCATCACTGCTATAGTGCAAGTCGATCAGACGAAGGAGGGGAAGCCTGTCTTCTATGACATAAAGTTTCTAGATAGTTTTCAATTTATGTCTTCTTCCTTAGCCGCGTTGGCTAATAATTTAGAAACACTTCCCCTCACTCAACATTTAAAGAAAGACTATCCCAACATAAGTTACAGTCTGATACGACGGAAAGGGGTGTTTCCTTATAGTTATTTTAGTTCAATGGATACATTGAAAGGAACATCCCTTCCGTCCATCGATAAATTTAAAAATGATTTGACCGGTGAGGACTGTTCGCTGGATGACTATAGGCCTGCAGAGCAAGCATGGTTAGAATTTAGGTGTCGCACTTTTGGTGACTACATGCTTGCCTACTTAAAATCATTCGCCTATCTGTTGGCTGAGGTGTTTGAGACTTTTAGAAAAGTCACATTAGAACAGGGCGCCTTAGACCCCGTCCATTTTGTTAGTCTGCCGGGTCTGTCCTATCAGTCAGCCTTCAAGATGACGAAAGAGAGAATACATTTACTACAAGATGCAGAAATGTACACGTTATTTGAACGTGGTATTAGGGGTGGCTTAACATTTGTCAACAAACATGTTGTCAACAGCACCCAAGGCATAGGATCGACCACGCATTTAATGTACATAGACCAAAATAATTTATATGGGAGTGCATTATCCAAGCCTTTGCCACAGTCTGACTTCCAATGGGTAGAGCCCCATGACATTGAATACTTCTCCAATCCAGCACACATCATGGCACTGGGAGATGAGGCCGACATAGGTTATCTATTTGAAGTCGACCTCATCTATCCAGAATGTATTAAGAATAGGACCGTTGATTTTCCTCTCGCACCCGAATCTGGCATAGTCAGTCCAGATATGTTCTCTCCCTTTATGGAAGAACACAATAAGCAATATGAGGCGGAAAATGACTTAAACTATAAACCCACTAGGAAGTTGTTGCTCACCCAATTGAACAAGCAGCATTACATCGTGCACTATTCCATCCTCAAATTCTATCTAGGTATGGGGATGCAACTTGACAAAGTCCATCGCGCTATCCAGTTTAGGCAGAAGCCCTTTCTAAAACCGTATATAGAATTTAATAGTAAGAAACGGGCTGAATCCAAGAATCCTTTCGAAAAGGATTTCTTTAAATTTAAGAATAATGGCCTCTTTGGTAAACCACTGAGGATGTAAGAAAGTGCATTGACCATCGCATCGTGACTGATCCGGAAACGAGTATCAAATTATGCCGCTCACCGTTGTTTTGTTACCATGATGTCATTTTCGAAGACATTACTGGTTTTAAAATGTTAAAATCCAAAGTAGAACTTTGCAAGCCCATTCATGTCGGTCAAGCTGTCTTGGATTACTCCAAGTTGGAAATGTACAAGTTGCTTTACCACACCTTTAAAACGTGTCCATTAATCCAACATGTGGAATTAGTAGGAGGCCCTACAGACAGCTTCTTCCTAGCTTTGACAACCACTGGCCAAGTCAAGCAGGAAGACATTTTAAAATATTTAGCACCCAAGTTTGATAGTTCCAACTATCCCACTGACCATCTGCTTTCCTGTACCTCAAATAAAGCGAAGCTTGACTGCTTCAAGGATGAGTGTGCCGGCAAAAAGATAGAGCAGATGATCTTGCTTCGCCCCAAGATGTACTCCATGACGCTAAAACCCTCAGAGCTTTCTATAAAACGGGCGAAAGGCATCTCGAAGTCAATCGTTAGAAAAATGACACATAGGGACAATCAAGATGCCTTAGATTCTCTTAAAATTCAAAAAGTAGAAATGACCATTTTAAAATCACAGTCGCATCAAGTCAGAACAATGACGTTTAGGAAACGAGGTCTCTCAGCTTGGGAAGACAAGCGATGCTGGATGAGTCCTAACCACTCATTACCGTAAGGCCATCCAGACACTCATCTACCTCCACCCAAGAGACAGAAACTTTCTCTTCATCCGTTCGGCGATGTCTAATGATGAATGCTTCCTCTCTGTTGTGGTTGATGTTTTGCTTTTTCGCTCCATGGCGTTTTCTATGGGGTGTTGTGAGTGAGTGCCTTGTAACATGCGTCCAACTCCTGATCACTTCATATCATGACTTCCATATCAACTGGTTTTCCTGACGTTGTTTTCTCCCTGCACATGAGTGGCTTTGTTTTCTCCGGTAATGTGAGCTATAAAAATTTTCATTCAATAACATATCATGTACAGACTGTCTCGTTTTTCTTATGACATAAAGATGGGATTCTCACTCAATAGATAGAAGTAAAAGTTTTGATCATTTTGTAAGATGGGTAGGGTTAGAAATAAAGTTGACGTTTGTAAAGTTAGAAATAAAGTTGATGATTGTAAAGTTAGAAATAAATTTATAACCATGTCGCTGTTTGTAAGATAGGTGAAATATAAATGACTTCAGAATCACTTCACTGTTTGTAAAGTTAGAAATAAAGTTGATGATTGTAAAGTTAGAAATAAATTTATAACCATGTCGCTGTTTGTAAGATAGGTGAAATATAAATGACTTCAGGATCACTTCACTGTTTGTAAAGTTAGAAATAAAGTTGATGATTGTAAAGTTAGAAATATAGTTGATGATTGTAAAGTTTGTAGGATAGGTGAAGTATAAAATGAAGTCATAAGTATTTCACTGTTTGTAAAGTTTGAAATGAAGTTGACGTTTTTAAAGTTTGAAAAAAAGTTATAACCATGTCGCTGTTTGTAAGATAGGTGAAATATAAATGAAGTCAGAATCACTTCACTGTTTGTAAAGCTAGAAATAAAGTTGACGTTTGTAAAGTTTCAAATAAAGTTGATGATTGTAAAGTTTGAAATAAAGTTGTTGTTTGTAAAGTTTGTAAGACAGGTGAAGTACAAAATGAAGTCATAAGTATTTCACTGTTTGCAAAATAGGTTAAGTATAAAATTAAGCCAAAACCATGTTACAGTTTGTAAGTTATCATCCTCACCAACGAATGTAACATCATGACAATTTCTTCGGCTTAGGAAACATCAACCACTTTGCTGACTCATGTCTATAAATAGCTCTGACACATGAAGTGGTAAAGCACCAGTCAGTTAGATAAGAATCTAATCAGTCTTGTTCAACTTTTTCACCGACACGTGTGTGGGTGTTATTTATCAGACAAAGCGATGGCGCCTCTGTCAGACAGCGTGACCTTTTCACCGACACGTGTGTGGGCATCATTTCATGTCTATAAATAGCGCTGACTCATCATAAAGCGATGAACCTTGTTGATGACCTTTTCACCGACACGTGTGCGGCCGATAGTTCATTGCGATTACTCATTCAAAACGCATCATGTGATTAACACGATTCTATTAACTGTGACTCATACATATAACGCATTAAAGATTTAACAATGTCAGCTACTTTACTGATATCGCGTAAACCAGTCATGATACAATGTCCGTTGTGAAACACTGCAATATGTACAGGATGCCACTTCCGAATCAGAGCAGCAGGACAGAGTTCAGTTTCATAAAATATACAACGATTACTGGTTTTAATGTTGGCTAGATTCACTAACATCTTCAATTGAACAGACACTACTATATTTTTTAATGTCAAGGGACGGAGGCGTAGATGAGGCATGAGTGTTCGCATTTTCTTGACGACTTCGTAACACATGGACTGCATCACCAAATCAGAAAGGTTTCCTAGAACTTGGATTCTGCCGCAGCGAAAGATTTGAAGATTTCGACCGTTGTTCATGCGAATGACCAACATTTGTGATCGACCGCGATGATATACTGAATCGGGAAGATAGGTATGCAACTGTTCTAAATCGATGTCTCTTCTGAGATTCATTTCGCGCATGGCGTTGATGATGCGGATGGGGAGCATGATTCGAAAATCACATAAGGGTTGAATGGACTTTCCTTTTATACTTTTCCCATGACGGTTTTAGAATCACGATGTAGCAGTGATCATTATGTAGAATTATCTCTTGAATGCGAATAAATACAATGCCGTCTCCTACGTTAATGACACGGCAAGAGTTGGATAGGATTGCGCGATGTAACCTTCGTAGTTGAAAGCGTTCTAGAGTTATCTGAAGTTGACGTTTCGTATCATGAAATGTAACACACCGACTTTTCCATGATACATAGAGGAATGCTGATAACTTCGACATGATCATGATTTAAACCTGAGTGAAGAATGTCATGCCAAAAAAAGAAGGAGAGAGTCATGTTCATCTGTCTATGATGAGTGTAAACGTTCTCGCTACACAGTTCTCCTTTATTTCCCGTAAAATAGTTGTGACACTTTAGTGTTTCACTTAATCTTGCAGGTTGATTTTTATCTCACACATGCTTTGAGTGTTTCCTAACTCATATGCATTTGACTTACAACGTTACCGGTTGTTATGTGTATACTTGTAAGCTGTCGATGCCGAGTGCAAACACGTTTAACACTGTCTTTATTTACAAAACAGTCTACACACGCATACAATTTGATAAAGGCAAACAACACATTTAGTAAAGCTGATACGCTAACGAGTGTCACTGCAGAAACATTTTATAAAACATTTTCAACGTTTGCTAAGTTTCACAACATTCTGTCAAAGACTTCTTACAAAACTTATTTCAACATTTGCGTTTAGACATTTCAGCGACCATGTGCTTCACGTATTCTACACGAACGGTTAACGCATGTGATATAAAACCCTAAATCCTTAAATCTAACCGTAGAGGAGCCTACCCTTGGATCATGGACTTTTACGACCCACGCGATTCAATGTCATGGAACTAGCCCTCACACAGTCAACGTTTGTGACAAGACTTTACCTGGTTCAATAAAACATTCAACGCTTACTATAAGACCTTTTAACACTGTGAAACAATCTACACAGAGCAGTAAAACTTTCTAGCGCTGTGGTGAACACTGTTTTCATATAACATTCTAAACTGTCAGTCTCACTGCAGTAGAAAACTGCTTTTAGAAAACCTGATGAAGTATTCAGCAATCTAACAATCATGGAGTTTAAATTTTCTAATAACGGAACATTTGGCAACTGTCTCCAATAAAATTTTCTAACACTGTGAAAGTAAGTTACAAGACAATCAACACTGTGCAGTAAAACCTTTTCGATTAATCTTTCTACTGCTGTGATGAGTTCGGTCAGTCATAAAACTTCAATGATCAAACTTTACTTTCACAAACGTGTGTCACAGTAAAACTATTTGACTACATTATCACTTTATCAACCTATGTTGCAGTAAAACTTTTGTACAACTTGATACACTTTCTGATGACACTCACGAATAAAACTTCGATTATCAAACTTTACTTTCACAAACGTGCGTCGCGGTAAAACTGTTTGACTACACTAACTTTGCAAACCATGATACACTTGCTGACGACACTCACGAATAAAACTTCGATGATCAAACTTTACTTTCTCAAACGTGTGTTGCGGTAAAACTATTTGACTACATTAGCGCTAACATTTTATGACATTTGTTTCTCATAAAACTTCGATGCTCAAACTTTACTTTCACAAACGTCTGTCGCGGTAAAGACTATTTGACTACACAAACGCTAACATTTTATGACATTTATGTTTCATAAAACTTCGATGATCAAACCTTACTTTCACAAACCTGTGTCCTGGTAAAACTATTTGACTACATTAACGTATCAGTATCTCTTATCGCAAAACATGTCATTGTCATCCAAACGTTGACGAAGAAACCCTTTTATCTCAAACAGTGCTTTTGCTAATATTTGGCTAATAAACCTGATTTCTTCAGAACTGATTTTTTTCCAACTGAGATTGTGAACGCTGACTACTATGTACCGCAAACGATATTCACTGGATTGTACTGTAGAATTGATCTGCCTAAACAGTGGCGACTAAATGCATACTGTTAGTGAAAACGACTCTGATGATTCAGATAAGTTTTCTGATCTTGATGACTCCGTCCTACCGCAGTTGCCTATGTTACCGCCAGATCTATCATTTGTCAATTTTACGTCATTCGCCAAAGCTGATTCTCCACCTATTCTCACGGATTCCTTCGTGTCCTCCGCTTCTGGCTCCGCTCCCGTTTCTCGCCCGACTTCTGCTCAAAATACCAGTCCGTGGAAATTTGTCGAAGAGGCGAATGGTAGTCGCTTGGAGCTCACATACTTTCTCGGTGCCCAGTTAGAAACAATGCTGTCAAATACAAGTGATGTTGACATTTGCAGAAGTACTCTCAGTTTTTTTATTACGAATGAATTAATCGAAACACTTGTGCAATTTACAAATATTCGTGCTTCGATCTATTTTCAAACAGAAACTCTAAAGCCCCATTCTCGCTTTAGAAATTGGACTAATTGCTCTTTCGCCGAAATGCAGAAATTTATTGGTATCGTGCTGCTGATGGGCGTCGTGAGGAAGCCTCAACTCACTGACTACTAGAGTACTGATGATTTAATTTGTACTCCCTTCCCTTTATTCCAAATTTTCTCTTACACGAGATCGTTTTCTCTTGATTTTTTGCATTTTATTCGATTCGCAAATTGTGAAAATCTCGGTGGCGAACAGAATTGTTTCGTAAGATTCAGCCATTTGTTAACATGATTCGTTCGATTTGTATAGGCCATCTCAGAATGTAACTGTGGACGAGTCTATTTACTTTTTAAAAAGGTCGGCTGTATTTCAAACAATACATACCGGCGAAGAGAAAGCGCTTCGGAATCAAAATTTATTTTTTATGCAAAAGTGACTCTGGTTTTACATTGAACTTTTCATTTCACACTGTAAAAGCAGATCATGATCAGTTTGCCTCCGCTTGTTCTTGTCTCAGTGTATCAGAGCGAATCGTTGCTCATCTTTTTGATGAAGTATTGGATTTAGGATACACTGGTTGGTGTGATAATTGGGTCAACAGTGTCATGTTGAGCAATTATTTATTATCAAGAAGAACGCTTGTCGTCGGCACTATTCGTCCGAACCAAGGTGTTCCGCCCATGCTTCAGGAGGCCGTGGTAAATGTAAGAGAGACAAAGTTTTTGCGCTCGGACGACTTGCTTCTATCTAAATTTTGTGATAGAAAGTCGTCTGGACAGAAATTTGTTTTTATGATTGACACAAAAAACAAAGTTGCTCTTTCCGATTGTCAGCGAGTTATAAAAGGTGGAAAGTGAATAAGTTTTAGAAAGAGTACTACCATGTTGGAGTATAACAAATTTATGGGAGGAGTTGATCGTGATTATCAAATTTGACATACTTATAACGCAACTCGAAAATCATACCACTGGTTCCATTAGTATGTATACATCTTATTCAACGAATGTGCCTCAATGCCCACATTGTTAATTCCATTTACGGGGGCAAGGAAAATTTTCAAATTTTTTGATGTCATGTGTTCGCCTCTTTCTGTGTGAAACAGGGGTAGGCAGGCAACGTCTTATACCTCGAAATGCATCGTGTGCTTCAAACTCGCATTTTCCATCTAAGTTTCATCAATGACGAAATAACATTCATCCGACCAAAAGATACCGTTTGTGTCACTCACTTGGTAGGATTAAAAAAACTATCGTATTTTGTGACCTATCGTATACCTATCCAGGAATACCGGGTCTTTGCATTACTCCATATTTTTGGTAATTACCACTCAAAATAAATTTCTTTTCACTTCTTATTTTTACTTTCATGGGGTTAATTGAAATATTTAATCATGTGACTGACGACATGTTAACCATTCAGACGATACACAGAAGCTAAAGAATAACGCGTGCTCCATCACGACTTGAATGTACCCTTATTTATTTAAATTTAGAGTCTAAACGTACTTGCAAAATTTGTAATCAATGTGATATAACGCATATTGCGTTATAGAGTCATATAATGCAACACGGAGCCTGCAGTAACCCTCTCATTTTTACCAAGTTACAATGACAAACGATAGACGTTGCCAACCCTGAGTTATTGAGGCTAGACGAGATTTTACAAAGGCCTGATAGAAGAAGCCAGGTTGATAGCAAGCGTTTAGGTTTTAAGCTCTTGATTCCGTTACAGGCATTACTCAGAGGGGATCTTATCCCAGCTCCAAGGCCTCGACCCACAAATCCAACCTCGGGCGGACAGAGCGTGCGTCATGTCACTGTGTTGGTATCCGGGCCCCGATTTTGACATAAAAGCCGGTGGAGTTATTTACAAGAGGAAACATCCCAAGTCGTTGCTTGGATCAGCTTGATAGCAAGCCGTGATTCACAAGCGTTCTGCAATGGAGATGTTTAGATGCCACCCATGACAAGATAGCTAAGACTCAAACGATTGGCGTTCAAAGTGCTACGTTGAGAACTGTGTCAAATGCCCAACATGAGTTGCCCCAGCTGTTTTGTCTAAAATATGACACACTCCCTTGCCATACATATCACTACGGCATCATCCGCCGTCCCGAAGGAACACCCTGTCGTCAGTGGAATATTGCAGCAAAACTCACCGTGTCTTGCTCGCTTTCAGTGAAAAGCCTCTTGTATCATGGTAAGACTGGCTTGTACACACTTAACCATGACTTCATTGACTTCAGCAGGGTCGAAAACCCCAGAGAACCTCCAAAACTAGTGAATTTAAATTTTTCAACTTTTTAGCACTACTTATAAAATTTTATAAGTAGCCTGTAAATATAGGTCTGATCAATAGTGGTCGAATCTTTCTTGAATCAAGTCAAAAAGACTTGCAGAAGCAAAGTTACATGCCTTTAAAGTTTTGGAGTCTTTTATGGCCTGGAGACAAAGGCCATCTCCTGGCTAACCTTTAAGTCTGACGCCTTAGCTGATATCAGCAATGAAATTTTCTAAGTCGGTTTGGAATGTCCGATGCTATCATCAGAGCTTCAGAGAAACGACCTACCTTTGACAATCTCTCTCGTCTCATGAAAAGTCTCCAGCTTATATAGTTTGTGGCGATCAGCTGATGACGTAATATTCATCATCCAAATCTTTAAACACGTCTATCTCTGGTTCTAGTGCTCCGATCAACTTCAAATTTTGATAGGGTGGTCTTCTCACACTCAGGTTTCATGGAAGATATTCCCTCAACTTTTCCGATCACCAAAAGCCGAGTTAAAACACTCATCCATTTCTTCAAAAATAACCAAAATCTTGGAAAATGTGCAAACATTCTATTTTAAACAAGCTCTCATTTGGAAACGGAGCCTGGCATAGGTCTCAAAATGAAGGAGCCTAGAAAACAAAGTGCAGTCTTACCCCTAAAAGAAACCCGACGTCTTCACTCACTTCCATTCCTGAGTGAGAAATCGTCAAATTTGGCTAAAAAAGCGAAATTTCACATTTGGACTTGAAAAAATCCTAAGTGTCGATGCCTAAGGTGACGAAAATTTTCGAAAAAAATTTTTGTGCGAATCTCAACCTGAAACCTTGATAGAAGTTTGTTTCACATGATTCTGAACAACTTTGGTCTTTTCAACTAACTTGGTCGGTTGAGTCGGTGGTGGGGGGGGAGGGCGATTTTTCATGAACATGTCAACACTCCATTTTCGATGAGGAACACGATGGGATGAATAACTTGGTCGGTTGAGTCGTCGTCGGGGGGGGGGGGCGGAACAGTTTCCTCCTCACGGACCCATTCCTCCCAACACATCCTTGACCACCTCCTTTCTGCCTTCCAGAGGGGGGGCTGAGTCAGCATGATGACTCATCGTTGCACATTTTGTGCTTGAATTTGGGACGGAATTACTACTCATGAAGCTTATAATAACTATTATAGCTAACATATGTAAGCCATAAAGCTGTATCTCATGAGTACTCTCCACCGTTCAGTTGCTGTCGATGTCACTATATTGCATCTAAAAAGAATCCCTGAAACGAGTGCATGTTGCTACAGTGCAAAATGTGGAGTTGATGTTTTCAAACAGATGGTCAGATGCCATTCATGGAAAAGTGGTAGTCGGTGCTGGCCAATAGTGGTGTATTTCAACATCATTGATATGGCGGTAATAAATTCATGGATAATATTTCGAGTGGTAGCTGCATGCGAGATATCACGACGATAGTCTAAGTAGACCTACCGAGAACGCAAGAATGTGGTCCTAAGCGGTGCATAACAATCACAATATATTCCATTTCCGACTTTCATAACATCATGCATGCTGATGACAATTCACATTATGTGATATAGGTTCAGATTTATTGTAACAAAAATATCATAATCCTCAAGTTTTTATCAGATAAGTCTATGATGAGAGATGCTCTACGAAGCATTACACTTCTCTCACACTGTACTCACGATGCGAATTGTACTTGCTCCATCACAACCATTGTATCTGGGATTGTAAATTCTCTCTCTGACATCACTCTTCTACGCAGCTGCTTTGAACAGTATTTGACTTTAGACTTCATTTTACCAGATTTCAGTATAAATTAACTTTTTTTCTTATTTTACGCTATTTGCATGTACTGCTGATGATGCAAATATAAAATTTCCGAAACATGTTCGGTTGAAGAAGACACATAGTTTTCCTTCTCAATGAATGTGGTTCAATTATGTTGCAATCATATCATAATCTGTTTTAACGAAATTACATGATCAGACAAAATGCGCAATTATTGAACTAATAACTGATATAATTATTATAAGTGAATCTTTGTAATCGAATGGATGAAATAAGTTTAATTAATTTCTGAAGACAATGCTGGTCAATTTTGATCGTTTTGGTCCTTCTAGGTACAGGAGTTGCTTATTGTTCCTTCTAGTGTTGTGAAATTCAAGGACAGTCAAATGATTCTAATTAAAATCTGTTGTCTCTTGCAAGTGTACATTTTCAAAGTCACTCAAACGATGACTACGCACATTACACCGAAGCGCGCGCTCGTTGTAATGTGCGAAGACGAAGACGAAGACACACGAAGACACAAAGACACTCATTTATAACTATAGGGAAGAACGAACGGCATTCATTCTGTTGATTACATCATGTTGTTCTCACATGCATTTTAGGGTGCACTAAACTGCAGTAGGGGTAAAAGAGGGTGCACTAAACTGCAGTAGGGGTAAAAGAGAGTGCACTAAACTGCAGTAGTGCCGAAGAAAATGAGAAGATGACTTCTATGAAAAGAGACCATTCATTCCCAACCTTCATTTATTTCAAATTTTATGATTTGAAGACACTTCATGAGAATGCTTCACAAATCCTTTGTCAACTTCCAATACAACTGTGGTCTCATCTCTTGACTTGCAGTGCAATCGATTTTAGTCTCGAAGTCCATTTCCTTAATCTCGAAATATTTAATGATCATATCAATTTATCATTTCTCAATGACAAAATTGATTTCAAATCACTTTCTGTTGATACTATGATGTCGCTGTTCGCATGAGATATAAATTGTGAGGGCTAAATAATTAATAGATTTTAATGCTGATTGATAGTGCAAGTGACGTGAATCGCTAATTGTGGAAGTGTTGATGCTGACTTCTATATATTTCACTTAGTTGGTGAAGAGAAAAATGATCAATTGTGCTCTGAAACATTAGACAAAGTTAGAAAATCCGTTCACCACCACAACAGAGAATAAATTTCATTTGACAGAAGAAGTTTTCATTTTTCTATTAATTTCAAAATCTATACTTATTCATACTACTTATTTACTTTAAAATTCAAATTGTTTCAAAATAGCTCGATGGATGGCTACAATGTTGTCATTTTTCAACCTAATTAGCGCTAGAATGCTTGGAAAATGCAGGCAGTTTACATGGAGAACCTTCTACTCCAAATTTGAGAAAGAATGATTGAAATTTGAATTTTACTTTGTACTACAGTTTACAGTTGGGCACGAGAGTTTCGACGTGGTCGAACTTCAGTCTTCAATGACACAACGAAAAGTGGATGTCCAACAGAAATTCCGCAATCGAAACATCAGGTGTGCGCTTCTTTGATCCGTGACAATCGGTGTATTCGAATGGATGATCTTGCCGATGCCCTTGCTATTAGTCACGAAAGTGTCTACAATATACTCAGCGATTTGGGCGTGCGAAAGTTGTGCTCACGTTTTGTCCCAAAGTTCATCAGATCCGAATTTCATTCTCTCGCCTAGCAGGCTGGCGTGCGGACGTATGTTGCACGCCTCCTGTCGGCACCATGTTTCTTGCTTTGCCGCTTGACTTGCCTTGCTGTGTTACTGCTAATTGCCTCCCATATACTTCTGCTTCCAATATTCAGCATGTTAACTGTTCATACTTTGTTCAAGAAACTTTCTTCAACGCCAAAGCATTCATGATATGTGATCATTCCACGCTTTTCAACGTCTTATCTGAAGCAGCTTTCTTTGTTCCTCCTGAACTTGCGACCGCGCTATAAAAATCGCCTGCAGCACGTGACCGGCTAATGAACTCACTTTTAACGATACATGGACGATGGATAGGAAGCCTTATCAATGTGCTGTTCCGCATCAACGTCTCAATTCTTGTGCCTCTTGTGTTATGTAATTGCGTTCACCGAATGTATGTAAATACTTGTGAGCCAAAGAATAAGGTTATCATTATCCGAAATGGCAGACACTCGATTGGCGTGCTGTCGTTTCAACCTGGAACTTTTCGATAGACTTGGATACCGACTCCTTGACAACATCATCACAGAAGATGAAACGCCATTAAACCTTTTTATTCCTTTGAGTCGCAGGGAGTCATCTGAATGGCGATTTCCAGAAGAGAGTGCTCCATGAAAACTCAGAGCAGGAACATCGCACGGTCGTTGTTCAATGTTGTCTGTCTTCTGGTGCAGTAAAGGGATTGCCCATGTCAACATTTTGGACAAGTCGTGCACAATGAATGGCTCGCATTATAAAGACCTTTTAGAGACAATGTTCACAAAACTTTCGAGACGATCTGCGAAGTACTTACTTTATGACAATGCCCCAATTCATACTGCTGCGATTGCGAAGGAAACGGTGTCTCAATAGAAGTTCCAGACCATTCAGGATCCTTCGTATTTGCCAGATCTGGCATCATCTGACATCTGCCTCTTTCGTCATTTGAAGAAAACCTTGCGAGGTCAGAAGTTTGATTCATCTTCCGAAGTGGAGCAGCATGTAAGACAAGTTTTTGATTCGCTGGACGAGACCTTTTACAAGAATGCTTTCGAAGACTTGGTGTTGAGATGGTGAAAATGTGTTGATCAGAATGGATTTTATGTAGAAAAGTAATACTAGAATCCAATCTTTATTCAGCTTCGTATATAGTAATATGTTCTCACATTTCAAGTTTGATTGTATTTTTGTTGCCTACACATTACATTGGATAGTTACGGTCGTTTTGATATCTTCAATATTTCTTTTTGAGTCTAAATTATTGACTGAACCACGTATGGATCCGCTTCAGAGTTCTGAATCGGACAGCATCGTGCCAATGCAGTTTTCCACTGCGATGTATTCACTCAGCAGATGATCATATTCAGACGTTTCGGTTGGTTTTGGCTAGTGCGACTAGAATGGACAACAGCTGTCTGCGGACGGTCATTTCAGCTGTTTGGTCAATATTGCTAGATCTTAGGAGAATCAAATTTGTGAAGCATGTAATTGCAGATTTGTGCCGTGATCATGTGAATGTCAGCGCTAGAACATAAACATTATAGTGTCAGATTTCTATGTTTACATTACTAAAATTCAGTCTAAGAGGTTGCTTAGACCCAATGAGGATAAAATACGAAATGAAGGAAGTGTGTGCTTCAAAATCGCACAAAAACGAGACTTTCAAAAAACAAATGGGCTCTGCTTCATGAGGCAAAACAGCGATTTTTCAGATAAGCCTGTTTCTTGCATTTTGAACTACATGCATGCTGGCCACGAAGCTGATTAGTTGCTGCTGATCCTGCTGAAAAAAATTGTCCCCATTGTTTGCCAATCAGAGTGCCAATATGATTTTCGAAGGCCTTGAAACTTCGTAGTATATGGTGCGTGTCGGTCGGACAGGTGACTCGAAGTGCAAAAAGAACATCACCATCAAAGAGGGCTGATAGGGAACGCTCTGTTTCAAAGTGCTCTTAGAGGAACGAGAAAAGTATATCATTAAACTAACGAATAACTATATCACTAAGACAACCAGTCTGTAGATCTCTAAGCCAGTCAGTGTGCAGTTTGCAGATCACTTAACCAATCAGAACTGTGCCAATCAGTGATTGATGATCACATTTCAATGGCCACAAATTTAATGTGCATTGCGATAACCTCGGGTGACATAATCATGACGAATTCGATAATAAAGACAGCGAATTAAAATGAACAACGCAAACTTCGAAGACAGAAGCTCCGTCACCATATACTACGAAGTTTCAAGGCCTTCGAAAATCATATTGGCACTCTGATTGGTTAAGATCTAGGGGCGCTTTGTGGCAAACAATGGGGACAATTTTTTTCAGCGGGATCAGCAGCAACTAATCAGCTTCGTGGCCAGCGTGCATGTAGTTCAAAATGCGAGAAACAGGCTTATCTGAAAAATCGCTGTTTTGCCTCATGAAGCAGAGTAGGCCAAGCAAATTAGACTTGAGCTTGGAATGAATTGCAAGATTTGGTTTTTCACTTTTTATTGATGGGTTATGGTCTGAGAAGCATCGTAACAAAAGTTCGCGAAAATTGCTTTAAGTTTAGATATGCAATTCTGACATTTTTGTTAGAAAAAAATCAAATGAAGCCATTCGGAATCTAACGCTTGTTTTTTCTACACAAAATTATGCATTTTATGGGCTTCCAATGAATTTGAATTGGTTTCATGTCAAAGCATGTTTAACACGTGCATCCCATCTTGATAGAAAAACATGCCGGTAAATTTCTGCCAAAAAGACATCGAAGTTCGATCAGGCTCAGCCTGTTTAGTTTGTGCTTATATTTCCTCACAAATCAATTGGTGATGCTTGAATTTAACTTCAAGCGCAAGAAATTTCAACGGAACACACTAAATATATTTGCCGTTATATTGCAACGGCAACGATTCCACACTGTTAGAATTTTTGCTATATCACCCGTTAGAAAATGGGGTAACTCTCGTTAGTTTCCTGTTAATGTTGTAGACCAGATCTAACGTGAATTTTACCCGTCTTCTCTTAGCAGAGCCGCCAATCTTCCGCCGGAAATTTGCCAAAAAGGGGTCTGAAAGGAATCAACTCTCTTAAATCGACGAAGAGTGCTAAGAAAATTTTAGAGGGGTGGTCGTATGACTGACAGCAACTACAGGTTATTTTCATTCAGGGTATGTTTACGTGATATCTTGCCATAGTTTGTATTGGCTTTCGGAAGATTATTTCTATTTTAAGCAAGATTTGTCTATCTGAATGACTAGAATGACAGACCCAGAGGAGAGGGACTCATCCCTTTCAACAACTGCTTCGAACGTTCATTCTCAAGGACTCCCGCGACTCTCACTACCTACGTTTGGCGGAGATTTTCCTTTTGGATACCATTTTTGATCAATTCACTGCGTGTGACGATATGTTAAACATACCAGAAGTTCAAAAATTCAGGTACTTGATTTCATCGCTACGTGGACGAGTCAAGAGTGCGGTTCTTGGCATTCCGTGCACATCTGTCAACTAAAGATTAACCATCGACATGCTTTGTGAACGATTCGGTGATCCCTCTTTACTGATGCACTCTTCAGATAGAATTACTCACCTCACAACAGCGAAGGACAACGATATATCATCCTTTCATAAGCTGATGGATTCCTTTGAATCCTGTCTGTGCATGTGGGAAATTCAACTGCTCATTGAGGAAGTGTGCCCTGGGAGCTCAAGTAAGACCACTTCTCTATCATTTGCTCCTGTATACGATTTGATATTAGCCCTTATTGCTCGACGGACGATAAATGACCCTCATCGTGCAATGAATTTCATCGAAGAATTCATCGCAACATGGCTGTAAGGATTTTTTTATTGCACTGTTATTGTATGCAATGTATTCGTGTGTGCAGACGTTTTTTTTTCAGGAATTAGAAATAGAACAATTGATATTTACAATGGTTAAGCATAGAGTTATTCTGAAGCACTTGCCAAATATTTTGACAAACGACGGTAAAATTTCGCTGAGCTAGCATTCATTTCAAGAACTCTATAATGGAGCGATTGGTAAGCCAGTGCATCGCTATATTAATTCATGGAAATCGAATAATTATCATCAATTGTTTACGCTATAGACGCTAAGTTAGCGTTCTATCAGTTGCTCTGTCTCAGATTGAACGACAGTGTTGACAAGATGAATAGATTAATCTACTACTGGTAGATTGTAACCCAGTACTACCTGCTTCAATTGCTCTATGTCAGTCAGATCAAATTGCCAGTTTAAAAAATCAGTTATGAAATTGCTTTAGCAACTGGTACAAGGTAATCCAGTACCATCTGTCGCCTCTACCTTTCATTTCTATTTTTATACATTACTATATTTGTAATTTTTGAGTTGCTTTGAATTATGCAGAATAGATTCACTTATCTGAAGGTGATCAGCAGGTGCTGATCGAAGTATATAAAAAGAGATTAACTTTTGAATATCCAACTTGGTTCTTCCCAACTCTTCATAATTTGTTGTTATTGTTTCTCCTATTGGAAGTCAGTCTATTTGTATCGGAGTTGAAAAACTCCGCTCCAGTGCTACAGGAGTTCGAATACAATCACTGACTCTTGAGCTTCTATCGATTAGTGAAGCGAGGTTTGGTCTAACAAAATGTTGATACTAATTACGCAGGTTGGATCTGCAAATATGAGTGATTAAACAAATCAGATTTTTTTGAAATATTGTGTTAGGCTTTTAGTTTTCATTTACGTTGAGATCTGCGTAGCATGTGGCAATTGAGAAGCACCGCATTAAGTGCCTACAAAATTACGTTTTTCAAGAATAGGCCTGTAAATTGAAGGTTACTTACTTATAAATAGCAGCTTGCGCAAACAAAGGTATATTTCATTGTAGGATCGACCCAAAGGCACAAAGGCATTGTTGGTAAATGATTGCGATGATTCCTGAAAATGTTTTTTTTCTAGACAATGTTTTCGAGTAGGAGTCATATCACGTACTAGCGTTGAAATGGCATCTATCCCATCGAAAAGACATTTGATATTTAGATAGAGCTAGTTCTATCTAGCCAAATATGAAAGAATTCACATATATCTGATAACCGCTGCACGATCACTGGTGTTCATAAATGTGAGGAGCCTCTTTGTAAAAGCTGTGACATTCTTATGACAAGAAAGAGTACAATTTTTAAAGTCGGTGACACTAACATTGTTTTCGAAATAAGATCTAACATGTCTTGTTTGTCAACTAATGTCATCTGTAAGTTAACATGTACAGGGTGTAACGAGTACTACATCGGACAAACCGGAGACAGCCTTCGTCACCGAATGACAGTACACCGACAACAAGTGCTTGATGCCAGGTATTCCATCCTACCTGTAAGTAAACACGTGACCAGATGTGCAAAGAACAACGATATCAAGTTCCTAGTGCTACCTTTCTATAAGATGCCTCCCACTTTCAAGAAATCAGACAGGGAGAGGGTTGAATCTGATTTCATCCAAAGATATCAACCGACACTCAATGCCTCTCATTGATTTTGAATTTTGTGTATGATTTTAGTACATGTTTAATTACTATGTATCCTCCCTCATTTCATTTCCCAGTCCCCTTGAGAAGTCAGCGGTAGCTGATGAAACTAGTCGGGGAATACATTTATTTTGGAAACCTCTGGTCTTCTTATCTTATTATATATATATATATATATATTTTTTTTTTTGATTTCATGATCCACTAATTCTGAACGAAACTGTTCAGTGACCTTTTTGTTTTGCAGATTTTTATCATATAACTTAATTTTTGTGTATTTTGGAACCAATTCATTTTTTTGCATATAATATACTTCAATTTTCATAAATATACTTCAAAATTCACAAAATTGACCAAGGATCCAACGGACACAATTAAAAAGGAATTGAACTCTTTGATTGGAAATCAACAGAACAAAATAAAAGCTGACAAACTTACTGGCTACTTTCGACCTGGATTTCTGTATGGACTTCCAAAAGTCCATAAAAATGTGACCAATCCGCCTTTGAGGCCAATTATCTCAATGGTAGGCTCAGCAACTCATCAAGTTAGCCAATACGTTGATAGTATCATAAAGCCATATTGCAATTACACATATGTCACAGACTCTTCTTATGACTTTACAGCGAAAGCAGGTGCACTTGACAATGTAGGAAATCACTTGATGGCCTCTATCGACGTGGTAAGTTTATTTACCAATGTTCCTGTTGGTGAGACAACACAGATAATTTTGGATAACGTTTACAATAACCGAAGTATTCCAGCACCACAAATACCAAGAAATACACTAGAAAAACTTCTGACAATTTGCACCACACAGACTCCATTCACTTGGTTGGGAAACGTCTATCGTCAAATTGATGGAGTTTCCATGGGATCACCTCTTGGTCCAACATATGCGAACTTTTACAAAAAATGAATTGGTTCCAAAATACACAAAAATTATGTTATATGATAAAAATCTGCAAAACAAAAAGGTCACTGAACAGTTTCGTTCAGAATTAGTGGATCATGAAATCAAAAAACTAAAGAAAGATCTATCTATTTTTAATGCAAAAGGAATTGACTGTTTCATTGATATATATATATATATATATAACATCCGATATTTTGAAGACGAATATATCCGAAATATTATCCGACAAAGAAGACGAGGTCAATAAAAACATATATTGGAAAGATTGCCTAACGCACAGTAAAATTCATTTTTCTCTGTGCATTCGCTTCTTAATTCATCGACTTTCTCAAGGCCTCAATCTGACATTGAAATGTTGAGTATTTTAAAAGCCTTCATTAAGTTAAAAGTAATTTTTAAGAAACTGATGTTTTTATTTCTAAATATCCAGTCCCTGTGGTAAATTGTTACAAGCAGGAATACATGTTTCAGCAGCATTTCACAGTCTCCGAAGTTTAAAGACTTAATTCATTGTTAATAAATGACGTTTTCCGTAGAAATATGCATTCAAATGCAAGTGATGGGTCTCCCAGTCCTAGGGAAAAATCAAAACAGCACTGCTGGCAATACAAATCGAAGCATAATATAAACACTTCAAGTTGTTCAATCGACGATTGCCATTGAAATGACATGTTGTATTTGAAATCCGTGGGTGGTTTGATGGACACATGAATAATTTTGACAGTTTTTCCGAATGTATTTATAATGCAAAGAAAGTTTCTACACGTTTCTTTACTTCGCAACATTCTATTTAGACAACCATTTGCAGCTAAACTCAAAATCCTCTTGCCGGGCGAGAAATCGAAATTTACATGAGCAGATGGTGCAATTCATTGACCGATTTTCAGTTTGTTCTCGTTGTGTTTGTGTTGTTTGTTCGTGCGTGGAGCAAAAATGATTGTTAACTATATAAGCCCTTTGAATGATGGGAAAGCAGGTCACTATTCAATCATTTTGGTGAGTACACAACTGATATCATTCGAAAGTGACATTTTTATGGTGTTACCATGCAGTATTACAGAGAGATATTGTAAGGCACAATGCACCTAACTTTGATTGACAATTTATTACTGAAATCAATGACACCATCACATACTTGACAGCCAGACTTCTGACTCTAGTTTTTGAAAGTGACGGTTTCAGTTTTGATTATTTACCTTCATTTGTGAATATCTGATACATTTCTCATAGTCTGAATTATATCTCTGCACTGTTGTTACTCATTAAGTCCCAAATGAGTGATCGGAAGACTCTGAACCTGAGCACTAACTGCGACTAGGGAACGAGTCCCAAATTGTAGTACTCGCTGCGTGTAAAAATATTTGTACCTATTTTAGGACTCTTTGGGTTCGAAAGCACAGTACTTACTTCATACTCATTTTAGCACTCATTCAGTGACTTGCATGGCACAAGCACCTCCACTTTATCGAAAAACTCAATAAGGCATATCTAATCCGCTATATTCCATGTGCACATCCATCTAAGAACTGCTTTAGCAATTAAGCACAAATGGATTTGGATCAATAAAATTTGCATAAGACTCAAAGCGCAGTCAGTGAAGTGGGTAAACGGTGAGAGGACTCAAAGTACAATCAGAGATGATGGAAGACATTTATAGGACTCAATAAGTAGTCGGGGAGGATGGCAGACGTTGTAGGACTCAAAGCACTGTTGTGTTGCCTGTCTTCCTGCTGTCTGTGATTTACACTTGTGCAATGTTTGAAAATTTATCTGAATTATTGGTTGGCTATCACGCTCCAACCCTGCAAATCATTTCTAGCTGGATTATGTTTTCCAAGTATGAACTTAGTATTTCAGAAGTCAAGTCTCGGATTCAAATATTTTAGATGCGCTTCGCCCGTCTTCAGACAAGCAGAGGTCAAAGTGAAGCCATGTGACAACACACATCAATCACAATGGCAACAGTTAAATTCAATTTGACTACGTGATGACGCTTCTTTGAAGATACTAATTGGTGGTGACGTTTGACAAGAAGGCAGTGCTCTGCTTGTGTGAAGTTTTATTCAAAATTATGCTTACTATCATTTACATAAATACATGTAGGCCTAGTAGCAACAAAGAATCAAGTGCGAAATTACGAAACGTTGTGAAAGTAAGAAAGTAGAATACTGAGATGGCAGTCACTGTGCATAGGATAGACTTCCATCTTTGATCCACCACCGTTATCACGATTAAATGCTTTACCAATCATGATGCGCAACACTTCTTTACTTTCGAACTGAATTCTCTAAAGCCACCTTTTTGTCTTTAAAGTTAGTAGTAGGGATAATTATGATTTTCTACATAGTAATTGAGTAATGCATTTGTATCAACCGTCAATTCGTTGACAAATTGAATTTTACTCTGGGATTGATGAATGTTTCTATCTGGCTTCACTTTTTCCTATGTCTGACTTGAGACTAGCGAAGCGCTCGGAAGCTCGCATCTATTAAAATTGGAATCCGAGATACTTGAAAATTACATGGATTCCGGAGAAGAGGAATTATATCAAATTGATTAGGCTAGGATAATCATTGAAGAACAAATATAGAAGAACAGTGAAATACAAATTTTCTAAAGCATTATCATAGAGCATTGCATTCAAAACTTGAAAAATGCGTTCGATAAAATCATTTGTGTGTACTGAAAGAAAATCATAAAAATCACAAAAAACAATTTGAAATTATAAGAACACATCAATGGTATTGATTGTTCTAGTTTTTCTTCCACATATGTTTTTGTTTGGTGTATCTTGTCGTAGTATTAACAGAATAGGCGTCATCATTTCAATTATCTATTATCTCTTAACATTGCAACTAAATGATCACCTTAGCACAGATATGCGTACTCTATTAAAAAATTGTTGTTTTGATTTCATATCTTTACAGTGAGCTTGCATGTGCACAAACATCTTATTTTGAAAAAATAATTAAGACATATTGTTGTCTTCCACTATTTTGTAAATGTTTCATGTATGGCACATTGCGCAGATTCAGTAGCACTTTATTCAAAACAATCATCCAAACAGTTACTAGTATAACTTTTTCAAACTTTGATAAGAGATAGAACACTCAAGTGAGAATCTTCATTTTTACTTCAAGTCGATCTGGAAAATATGTCATAGTAGTCATAGAAAAGTGTAATATTGACGAAGCCGATGGATTACTCCGTGCAGAGCCGTTTTTCGAAATCAGGAACTGAGCGATTGCTAGCTTGAATTCCAAATAATCTAGTAGTTTTACCTGCCCTTTGTTGGCTTGTCGATATAAAATCTAAGCGTTGCATGCCGTCAGATCGGCACAATGTAATATGATTGGATAATGACACTTCTTTCCACGTATTGATGCTCTATACAGACTTATATTCTGATCACTTCGATCAACTCCGCCCATCGTTTTAGTATAGATTGAGATAACATTCGGGCATAGAACCCGCTTTTTTTCTTTTCGAATAAAGCTGGTCGTTCATTGCAAAGGTTCTACCCACGTGCCTGTTGATATTATGGTCACGACTTTGTTGTCGTTCCAACAAAGAAGTTGAATTCATGTAGAGTTGTCGTATCTGAAATGCAAGCAGTCAACCTTGATGCTACAATCAGACTTCTCACAATTATAATAGTAATTGTGCATGTCTGTTAGTAATTAGACAAGTCTCCTTTTTGAGACTGAGTTGTAACTTTAATTTCTATTTGTCTATTTTCTATATGAAATGATGTTCTTTATTTTTGTATTCTTGATGTCTATAGCTTGTACATGTACAAACTTTTCATAAGGTGGACAAACAATGGCTGTTCCAGTATGAATGCACTAGGTGACGTCACGTTGAATTACGCGTAATTCACGCGTAAAATACGCAATTACACATGACCCTAAACATCCGTGCCTTTGCGGAACATCACTGCAACATATGTCGGCAGTCCTGTTATACAGACTCTACGTCTCATGTGTCTGCATGTATCAGAGGCTAAATAATGTGATAGGACCTCAATTTCATGCACAGGGAAGACAGAACATGCTTAGCGGTTCATCGGTGGTTCAAGCGGCACCGCAGACAACCGTAGACGACGCGTAGACTATAAACGCTCGCCCGCGCGTATTCATAAACATTCCCTATGTTTTAACAGCATCAGATCACGTGATTGCTGACTCTTAGTGCAGCGCGTATGTACCCGCGTGGAAGAATAGAATGTCCTTAACCACGGATGTTTGGGATGCTCCGAAATTACGCGTGAATTTCGCGCAGCAAGGTCACCTAGTGTGCCCTCTATGTCAAAATTAATTAATACTTATTGTCTATTATATGTTAATACTTCCTATGAAATGTAAAAAGTATGATGTCATCAGTATTTATGCATCAATCTTGTAGGCCATAAGTCAAAATGAATAATTTTTCTACATATTAAATCGTTCGGTAGTAAATAGTGGACCTGGGTATGACACAATTGTTCGCCATTGGTGAGAAAAATAAACGAGTTGTGAAGGAGGCATTCTGGACAAGAAGGATGGAAATTTTGAAATTAAAAATATTATCAATCAGAAATAAAAACACATTATAATTCATGAACGCAAAAATAGTCATCAAACAAAAAATATTCACGGCTTGGCCTTGTCTACCGCATATTGTAAATTATTTGTGTGTCTTTGGACAAAACGTGGATAAGTTTGAAAACGAAGGCGATATATTCACTAGGCAAATGACAAATATATGAATGCAGATGGTAAGACCATTGATGCATACGTTGCAGTATGCAGCATGCACAATTATCTTTTTCGATTACGGTGAAGTTAATTCGTTGAGCATATTGCTAATGAGCATACATGTACATTTAGTTGTTTTCCATGAAAGCATTGAATTTTACTTGACATTTTGCCATAGTGGTAAACGTCAGAAATGCAATTTCAATCTCCGACTTTCTTTCAGATAAGATGATAAAATTGGGACTCCTCCTTCTACTTGGCTTTGTTGCCATTTGTGCTGCTGCCCCGGCCTCAAGCTCCACCTCTTCCGCAGCTTCGAAGTCCGACTCGAATGTCGATGATAATGACGATGTTGAGGATCAAACTGAAGATGACGATGAAGAAGACGATGAAGAAGACGAAGAAGAAGAAAAAGAAGATGACGAAGATGACAAAGATGATGAAGATGACGAAGATGACAAAGATGATGAAGATGACGAAGATGACGAAGATGACGAAGATGACGAAGATGACGAAGATGACGAAGATGACGAAGATGATGAAGATGACGAAGATGACGAAGATGACGAAGACGACGAAGATGATGATGACAAAGGTTGCGAAGATGATGATGATGATGAGAGGAAGGTGCTTGCCCTTTTGGCTGACTTCCTCGACGTCTATGGAGTGTGCAAAAATCGTGTAAGAGAGTTCCCTTGCCCACAGAACGTTGATCCATGCGATGATATCAAAGGAAAGTTTGAGGACCTGTATAAAAACAAAGAAGAGATTAATCGATCTCTCTTCCGCAACGCATATTTTGCGGCCGCTATAGCAGAAGAGAAATCTGCGAACAACACCAACAAAAAAGAAAAGGATGGATTGAAAGAAGATATAAAGGAGCATCGCAAGGAAATGGTGAAGTCGATGGATGAAGCAATAGAATCTATTAGCTCCATCATGTGCTGTGCTCAAGCAAAGAAAGAAGATATCATGCATTTTATAGAGGAACAAGAGAAAGAACATGATGATGATGATGATGATGATGATGATGATGATGATGATGATGATGATGATGATGATGATGATGATGATGATGATGATGATGATGATGATGATGATGATGATGATGATGATGATGATGATGATGATGATGATGATGAAGAAGAAGATGAAGAGGATGATGATGAAAAAGATGAAGACGATGATGATGAAGAAGAAGATGAAGAGGATGATGATGAAGAAGAAGAGGATGACCAAACTGGTGGCGACGACGAATAGGTAAACCAACGGACGAAATTCAATGAAGATGAATCGAGTAGGAATTCAAGAATCATTGTGACAGTCGGCCATGAAAGTGACGTTTTGAACATTCTTTATTTAATCTGTGCTTCAAAAATGATATTCAATTATACTGTTTATCTTGTCTCGGTCTTCGTTTTTGATGAAAAACATGAGAGATTGAGAGGGATTATGGTAAATTGTTTCATCAACACCATAATCGATATTCTCTCGTTCGTGTAACGGCTTGCAAGAAATCTTATTTGAAATTCAAAAGTGTTGTGCTATAATATCATCACTAGATTAAGGGAAGGTCCGGCATCCACAACGAGTTTCTGCAGGGAGCGAGGTCGAAAATGAGACGTTCAAGGAATCAAGTGCTCCAAAAGCTTACTGCGAATCTGCACGTCTGCCGAGTTCTAGTGAGTTCCTCGTCTTTTGAAGAAAAGAACTCACACAAAGAAAAACATGTAAATCCAATAGGATAAAGATTGCAGTTTTTGGCTAAAATGAAATTGTAAAATGTAAATTGTGAAATGTAAGATGTTATCTACTGAAAAGTGCTATGCCCAGAGGCATAATGTTTGGATTGGAATGTCTTCAGGTCATTTTTTTACGTTCATGCACTTCTGTCTATAAAGCTAAACACATTTAGATTTGGCGAGCCTCTTAATGTCAGCAAACACAAACATTTTGAGCAAATTTATCCAAATTCAACCACGTTCTTACATACATTGTCGACAGATGCATGATAATAGCACATGCACATCATAGGAAATGACCTGAAGACATTCCATGTCAAAAATTGTGACTCTAGACTTAATGCTTTTCAGTTGATAAGAGAAAGCAACGAAAATGTCATTATAAGCAAACAACTTCAATCTGCGTCCCATTTTCTTCTTTGATCCTGCCTGACAAGAAGATGAACTCACTAGAACTCGGGAGACGTTCAGATTCGCAGTAGACATAGGGTGTACATCAATTTGTGAGGTCTCATTTTCAGCCTCGTTCCCTGCAGAAACTTGTTCTGGCTGCCGGACTATCGAAGAAAAAGGTGTTGATGAGCTAGTCTTTGAATAATATTTATTGTGTTGCAAGGATGCGGACTCCTATCATTTTCCGACTAAAGGGATTGATAGGACTCCGACTCCGGGTAGCAAATATATATAGCCTAGGTTTTTGAAAAATAAAAAAACTACATCATAGATCATTATGGGCTTAGCTGAACCTATCTTTAGTGATCATTCCTGTATCTATTATCAATCATTTTCGATGAAAGTTGATCAAATGTCGCTTTCTGTTGGATGTATATGACTCGGCTCCTCCCATCTTCTTGATGATGTGTGCTTCACATGGTCTCTTCCAGTCTCTACCAGGCAGGAAAATCCCCCATCCTTCTTCAAAAAAATGAGTACTCTTTCGATTTTAATATGGGTTTTGAGGAGCCATCACACACGATAAGCGTGAGGCAAGAGGTAGTGTTCTCAAACAAACTAGCTTTTCATTTTTGTCTGTGATGTGACCTTTGGGGCGTAGGTGTGATCGAGGCTAGGAAGGCTTGTCTTCTCTACTAAATCACCGAGTGAAAAGACAGTCCTTTTTCACTATCACGGTTCATTCCCTCAACAATTACAAGCTTTACATGTACTGCTGTCTCTGTACTTTTGTTTGACGGAGAAAGTTGACATCAAGACAGTGACACCTATATGCACGAGAATAAATAATTTCTTTGTATTATATTTCGGTTGTAGTTATAAGTCGGAGTCCAGCAAAAATGATAGGACTCCGGGACTCCGACTCTGTATCCCTGTTGTGTTGCAACAATCGGTTCACCACTAAGTAGCTAGTGGCGTGGGTCTCATTCTCAAGTTCTCCTTTGTCCGATCCAAAATATAACTGCTAAGATCATTTTATCATGCATGTCAAGTTTCATGTTAAATAGAGATACGCTGACTGCACCTTATAACAGCTTGCAAAACTTTGACTGTCAGCATATACTGGGTTTCCAAAAAGTTTCGCCCGATTTTATTTGCCAATAGCTACTGTAAGTTTTTCAGCTAACGTAAAAGATTAACAGTATGCAATGATAACTGCGAAGGAAGCAGTGATACAGCAATAGCTACAGATGAAATTGCTCCAATTCTACTCCATTTTGTTCGATACAAGAGAGCAGCTACGAAGCACACAGCGGCAAACTTTACAGGAGTGTTGTTCTTCTTCGACTGTGGCGAACTTTGATTAATTACTCGACGAATGTTAAGAAGAGTCCGTGGTTTCTCTTTGTGCATCATGTCTTTAAGTGCACCCAGCAAGACGAAATCCGTGAACGCACTGTCCGGCCATTCACGAACACGACGCGCCTGGTGGAACGGAGCTCCATTTTGCTGGAAGTGAATGTTCTCATTCTCCTTATTATTTGACGAAAAGCTGTCCAAATCATGGAGGCTGAAAAATGTTTGCAATCAGAATTCTTAAGCGAAAGCGAAATAATGAGTAGTCACGCATGGAGCTTACTTCGATTCATCGGGAAAATTTTGACCGGCTTTCACAGACGGACAGCTGCCCGATCTACACCCTCCTCCAGGCGCTCAACCCATTCATTGGGGTTACAAAAGTAATAGTCTGTCTGACTGTTTGATGCGTAGAACTGCACGATCATTCCAGCTTCATGCAAGAGCTGCAAAATAGTGGAGAGTAAAGTAACAGTTAGTCACGTCACAAGCAAATCATTTCAAAATCTTAACATGAAAGTCGATCTAATGCGCATACTAATTTTAAACGTCAACATCCTTCATTACTAAATAGACCTATCAACAGGGCTGCGGTGAGGATGGTGATTAAATGTGGATCCACATCCCCATGGGGATAGGATGGGGAAGCCGTGGGGATGGGATTGATATTTTCCCTATGGGGATCCCCACATGTGCGGAATTCAGAGCTTATCACTGTGTTGATAAAATTACTTCAATAATTTAAGTAAATGTACATACTGTACTACATACATTCTGTCGTCAACGTCAAGAAATAGTGTCTCGAGCGCTCAGCGAACTTCAATTGAACCTTGAATTAGAATTAACTATCCACCAACCACTCATGAGACTTTCGAAGACTCGTGAAAACTAGGGATAACGAATAGCTGAGATTCTTGACTTCCCTACAGTACCTGAAACTTTATCAGAATATATTAGTTTATTGCTTCGACAATTTATAATAAGAGTTGTAATAAGAGTTTTGGTCTTAAGTTTCATGATATTCTGAATTATCATATGGAAAGTAGAGGCGTAATGCGTAATCTTTTATAAGCAGATATATTGATCATGATATAGCTGTATATAGACTCCTAATGGAAATGTACGATTGAAATTTATCAAATTTGTTTTTGTTCAGAAATGAAACAAGGTCATATTGAAGCCAAAGATAGATAGATAACCAAGAAATATCAAGTAATCACTAGGAATAATCATATAGGAATAATTTAACTATGCACAAAATACCGAACATTCCAATAGATGCAATCTCACTGGGGAGATGGAAGGCCCTTCATTATCTTTTATAATGCTATATGTAGTACTATATAGCCTTATTCCTATTTTCATTAATAAGTTTTGAATATACTCGTACTTACCCAAGGTAATAAGTACATACATTTTATTTTCAACATGTAGAACATCGTAATCGTAGGCATATCTTTTGTCCATATGTAGGAACATGATAACAAATCGTGTGCGGATATTCGGATCCCCAACGGAATTCTATGAGGATGGGGTGGGGATAGGGATAGGAAATCCATCCGCACGGCAGCCCTACCAGTAGTAAGTCCGCGCCAAAATAAAGTCCAAAATGTGCAACGATGAGTCATCATGCTGACTCAGCCCCCTCCCCTCTGGAGAGAGGAAGGAGATGGCCAAGGATGTGTTGGGAGGAATGGGTCCGTGAGGAGGAAACTGTTCCCTATCCCCCCTCTCTGGAAGGAAGGAAGGAGTTGTGAGGCAAGGGTAGGAATCTCGGAAGGATAGAGTGAGAAAAGGCGGGTTTTGGTGGTTTTTGGGATGAGAAAGGCTGGAATTCGGCATGAAGGAGGGTTCAGATGGGAAAAAGGAGGTCAGATTCGGAGTCAACGTGAAATTTTGGGTGTGGAAAGAGGAGTTTTACTGTGAGGCAAGGGTAGGAATCTCTGAAAACGCCAGAGTTAGAAAAAGGTGGGTTTTGGTCGTTTTGGGATGAGAAAGGCTGTAATTCGGCATGAAGGAGGGCTCGGATGGGAAAATGAATGGCAGATTCGGAGTCGACGTGAAATTTTGGGTTAGGAAGGATTTTTCCAGCTCAATCGGAGAGAAAAAACTTTTGGGACGTCCCCCCTCTCTGGACGAAACTTCCAACTTTGGTTCTAAAGATCGTAGAAAGTCGTGGAATAGCTCATTTGAAAGCTAAGAGTGAGAAAAAGTCAGTGGAAGAAACGGCTTGTTCATGTCTGCCTTCGTATAGATGTGAGACGCCATTGAAATTTTGGAAATTGGCGAAAAAACGACAGAGTTAGAATTTTTACAAAAATGGCTCTAGCGGGTGAACGAAGCATCGGACGGGAAAACGGAGACCAGATTTGGAATCAGCGTGCAATTCTGCATCTAGAGGGTGAGTTTCAAGTAAATCGGGGAGAAAAAGTTGAAAACTTTCTTCACACTGGGTCTCCACAAGGGATTTTTTCATGAAAATGTTAAATTGTGGCCACCTTTGGCGATGAATAGCGGAGGATTGGAAGTGAATGAAGAGCTCGGGTTTCTTTTATAGGCAAGACCGCACTTTGTTCTCTAGGATCCTATCTTTTCAGATCTGTGGAAGGTTTCGTTTCCAAATGAGAGCATGTCTAAAATTGAATGTTTGCGCATTTTCCAAGATTTTGGATACTTTGAAAAACAGACAGAGTTTTTTCAAGTCGGCTTCTGGTCATCGTAGAGAGTCGATGGATGGCTTAAATGAACGGTGAGAGCGAGAAAACGTGACTGTCAAAATTTGAAGTCAATCGGAGCACTAGAACCGGAGATAGACGTGTTTAAAGGTTTGGATGATGGATATTACGTCAACAGCTGATCGCCACAAACTATATAAGCTGGAGACTTTTCATTGAGACGAGAGAGATTGTCAAAGGTAGGTCGTCTCTCTGAAGCTCTGATGATAGCATCGGACATTCCAAACCGACTTAGAAAATTTCATTGCTGATATCAGCTAAGGCGTCAGACTTAAAGGTTAGCCAGGAGATGGCCTTTGTCTCCAGGCCATAAAAGACTCCAAAACTTTAAAGGCATGTAACTTTGCTTCTGCAAGTCTTTTTGACTTGATTCAAGAAAGATTCGATCACTATTGATCAGACCTATATTTACAGACTACTTATAAGTAGTGCTAAAAAGTTGAAAAATTTAAATTCATTATTTTTGAAGGTTCTCTGGGGTTTTCGACCCTGCTGAAGTCAATGAAGGCATGTATAAGTGTGTACGAGCCAGTCTTACCATGAACCAAGCAGTTTTTCACTGAAAGCGAGCATGACACGGACAGTTTTGCTGCAATATTCCACTGACGACAGGGTGTTCCTTCGGGACGGCGGATGATGCCGTAGTGATAAGTGTGGCAAGGGAGTGTGTCATACTTTAGACCGAAACCGCTGGGGCAACTCATGTCTCATGTTGGGCATTTGACACAGTTCTCAACGTAGCACTTTGAACGCCAATCGGTTCAGTCTTAGCTATCTTGTCATGGGTGGCATCTAAACATCTCCATTGCAGAACGCTTGTGAATCAAGGCTTGCTATCAAGCTGATCAAAGCAACGACTTGGGATGTTTCCTCTTGTAAATAACTCCACCGGTGTTTATGTCAAAATCGGGGCCCGGATACCAACACAGTGACATGACGCACGCTCTGTCCACCCGAGGATGGATTTGTGCGTCGAGGCCTTGGAGCTGGGATAAGATCCCCTCTGAGTAATGCCTGTAACGGATTCAAGAGCTTAACACCTAAACGCTTGCTATCAACCTGGCTTCCACTATCAGGCCTTTGTGAAATCTCGTCTAGCCTCAGTAACTCAGGATTGGCAACGTCTATCGTTTGTCATTGTAACTTGGTAAAAATGAGAGGGTTACTGCAGGCATTGACGTCAAACCTTTTCGTGTCATTGGGTAACCAGTCTTTGTGTTGGGAGTTGGTTACTGAAAGTACGGTGATTGCCGATGCCCATACATGGTAAAACCGGTGTTGTCATGTCAAACGCATGGCCAAATAAGGAAGGTCTGAATCATGGCTTTGTGCTCACTGGGTATATAAACCGCGTCTTTTCTCTAGTCTTCACTCCTGTTTCAAGTTGCAAGACGAACGGTGAGTGCTCTGACAAGGTTTGCTATCAAACTTTGGGTTTTACGATAAAGCTAGGAATCATACTCTTTAAATTTGGTTGACGATTTTATTCCAACGTTTGCTATCAAATGTTTTGGTGACTTAGTCTTTCAATGCATATCAGCAAGTAGTATCCTATAAACACTTGCTATCAAATTTTACTCTATCTTTACATAATTTTTACAATGACTAAAAATCCGCGTTTTATCATCACACAATGCTCCTGCGGTAGATTGACAAGGGGCAGCGAATGCCAAAAACATATCAAAGAGGGGACGCTGGACCAACATGAGAGAGTGCATGTTTTTAAGGTCTGTGTTCATCATAGGGAAATGTGTGATGAGGATGATGTTGAGGGTTTCCGGAAGGCGCACGAATCTCGCCCATCCGGAAACATTGGAGCGCAGTCGTTTCGTATGTGGATGAGTGAATTAATTAAGGCGAAGGAGGAGTTGGATGCAGCAGTTAAAAGTATTAAGGGTGCTGTAGCGATGGAACAGGAGGCAGTGGTGAGTGAAGAGGAAGTAGAGGTAGAAGGAGTGATTGAGCGGGCGAGTGATGAGGAAGTTGATGGTCTCATTGTTTGGGAGTGAGTTGTTTGACGAGTTGGATGGTGAGGTGGGTGAGCCTGTAGCTACATCATCGCCTAGGATAGAGGCGCATGATACATAGGCGTTTATGAGCTTGAAGGATCGTATGATGGGTATGGAGAGTGTGAACAGAAAAGTTTTGAAGGAGAATGAAGAGCTGAAGGCTAAGGTTGAGGGTATGAAGGTGATGAGAGAGGAGTTGGAGGAGATGCGAGTGAAGGAACAGGAGTGGTTGAAGGAAAGGAGTGGAATGATGAAGCAAGTAAAGGCAGTTGAGCGCTTAGAGTCGGAGTTGATGTGTGAGAAGAATGAGGTAGAGCGGATGCGAGGTGTGGTGAAGGAAGTGGAAGAGACAAAGGTGATCAACAGACAGTTGGGGAGTGAAGTGGAAAAGTTGCGAGAGGTTGAGAGAAGAGTGAAGAGGAAGAGAGTGTATGAGGTCCACCTTCCCCTCTTTGAAAACAACATTTGTGATGTGCCGACCCTCACGGACGATTCGAATGCGACTCAAACTTGTTATGAAGACGAAGGTGTGCGATGTCTCTACTTATCTATTAAAATGAATGGCAATTTGGAAATCTTTGTCGTGCGAAAAGTTGTAAAGAAAAAGCCGAGTAAGTCCCTCTAAAGTCATCTACTGTAAATCGTCTCTCATTCACTGTCTTTTTCTTTCAGAGTTCTTGCAGTAGTCGTTGAAGAGAGAGTAGTGTCAGTGGACGGAGAACGCTCCATGAGCCCTCTTAGGGGCTACCTTCTAATGCAGCTAAAGCGTCCCAAGCCCGCCACATATCTTCGGAAAAGGAATGCAGAGGGGAAGAATAAATGATGAACTGGGAGGCCACCCTTGCACCACATGCAACACACCAGACTTCTCTCTTTAGTAGTGAACAAGCTCTGAACGTTACTTTACTGTATCGCAGTCGATTGCTATACAAGTATTGAAGAAAACGTAAGTTACTAAAATCAGCAGAAAAACATAGGGAGACATGTGATCTTCCAAATATACTTATTTCGAAGATTGAACTGAACATGATAAACCATTGATGGATAATACTACCACGAAGGGTAACAAGTCTACCGTTTATAGAAATCAACTACATGGTATCAGTAGAGACTCGTTACCTCTAAAATATAGTTAGCAAAAAGTCGTCATGAAAAAATACATTATTTGGTCTTTGATTTAACATCATTGAAACCCGTTTTACTAATGGCAATGACAATATGGTCTATTTTATTCAGAAGCAAATGATCGCCGTAACCATGAAAGTTGTCCAACCGAGAAATAATCTTACGCAGATGTCATGTGTAAAACTCGGAAGCATCAGTAACATATTCTTGTCGGTAGGAACGAAATTGAAAGTCAACACTTTTCGATTCTTCACCTTGTGGAAAATGAATGTAATTGACATTTGCAATTTAGTGAGCCTTGATGAGACTGTCTTTGAAAGAAGATATCAACTCCGCAAATATTTTTCGTGTATAGTCTAAACATGCTTCCAATTCTGTCTCCTCCCTTTGAAACTCAAGGATGTAATCTTGTATTAAGCCTCCGAAGCTCTCTTGATAAAAACGAATCGTGCAATCATCATGTTTCAATGTTTTGACTTCGGGTGCCATGGTTGAGTCTATTGCTAAACATCATTTTTGCCTAAGACGATTTCAATAACGCGTTACAAATGTGCGTGGACACATCGGGAACTCTAACTCGTCTGTGATTTGACGAGAGGTCTCATCCATTCATCGCTAAGGAAAATCTTATAAAAGGCAGTGCACCAGCTCTGCTCTTCACATTTATCTTTCACAAGGTGAGTGTCGGTGAGCTCCTGCTATCAGGTTGTTTTGACTTGCTATCAAGTTGAATAGTCTCTTGCTATCATATCTTCTGCTCATAAAACATATCATCGCTGTAATACCTCCTTTGCTCGAGCGTTCCTTCGGGACGGCGGGTGCTGCCGTAGAGGGATTGCGTTGCACGGGTTGTTCGTCGTTTGTTAGACCGAAACCTCTGAGCCGTTGCTCATGTTGGGCGTTCGACTTCATACTCAACGTGACGTTTTCTCTCGACAGGTAAGAGTACTTCAGCCATTCGACAAAGGTTAGTCTTTATGATATGGAGTAGAGTGAAATGTAATTCATTAGATGTCACTTCAATGATTGTTCCCATGATAAACGCTGACTAGGCAAATGAAACGATTCTCATCCTTCTTTTTCAGTGATTGAAGTCTTACTTACCTATTATCGACTGCCCATCATGGAATTCAATAAAGTTGAAAATGACCGAATTGCTGTCGAGATGGAGAAGGCCACGATCGAGCAATGTAAGTATTTGTATCAAAGTTGACTCACTCTATTACTAACATCATTAGGGTGCACATCCTAATTAAAATCAAGAGCCCCTCCCTTATTTTGTTCATGTTTAAACCAAATCCAAATTTTAGCTCTGCTTATCTTTATTGCTTTTCTTTTTCAGTGCATGAATGTATTCGTAATGGGGAACCCGTCCCCCAAGGAACAATCGGGGAAGCCTATGAGCGGCTTGGCAAGCGTAAGTATCTTTAACATCTCATGCATTGATTGTTTAACATCCTTGTCTCATTATCTAATCTCTGTTTCCTCTCTACAGATATGGCAAAGATGAAGAAGTGGGAAGAAGCCGCGAGGCGGAGATTCAATGCTGAATTTCCGACCCTACCTTTCCGCCCATCTACCTCCGCTCAAGGTGCGACTCCTTTCTCGGGCCCACCGCCTGCTCCGCTCCCTGCACCAGTCCCTGCTCCCCGTAACCACGTCCCTCCGACACCGTAGCCCAGGATCCTTCCACCCTCGGCTCGTGTCCCACTCCTGCCTCCTCCGCGTCCATCGATGTTGTCGGAAATCAATTCCTTAGATGGTAAGTAGCCGTGATTGGGAAAATAGGGGGATAGGACTTCAAACTTGAAATTATGATCATGTTACTGATCTCTTTTTTCTTTTTCTCAACAGATCTAGCGGCCTACCTCCTGGACGGTGAAGTTCCCTCCCGCTCAATCATCATCCCAGCATCGCCACCACCACCATCTGCAGCAGCGGCCGAACTCCCTCTCCTCTCCGTCAAGTCAGTGGAGAGACTGTTGGAGATGGAGGAGTTGGAGATAGTGGGAGAGGAGAGAGAGATTGAAGTCGAAGAGGAGAAGGACTTTCGATGCCAGCGGTGTGACAGGGTCTTCGCCTCAGCCTACAGTTTGAAATGTCACACCGCTGGCAATGCCTGCACAGGAGGAAAGCGCCGACCGATCCCTCAACGACCCAAGTGTGAAGGTTGTGGACGCACATTCTACAACAGCACCAACTTGCTAGTCCACATCGAAGGCGGTTCCTGTGGCAGTGTGAGGCAACCACCGACAAGAACAGGTAAGAAGCATCCTTCATCGCACGTCGGCTTTTCCTGTTCTTCGTGTCGAAAGACCTTTCCTACAGAGTTTGTTCTTTCTTCGCACACACTCTGTTACACACATTCCACTGAGCTTAACACGGACAACAACGTCACTCTAAGGCTGAGCAAGTTTTCCCTTGAGAGGCTCGTTCGCGACTATGAGTTAGAAACCTCTGAACCTGTACAAGATATTCATCCTTTCTTGATGAAGAATATAGGTTTAATTCATCAAATGTTGACGAGCTTAGATAGATTTTTGCTCAAAGGCATGTTCTATCTCAATGTTCGTTTCAATAAGGTAGACAGTAGCACGGGAGAAGTAGAGTCCACTGTGACCATCAGGATAGCCTCCTGTGCTGCTGATCTGATAGGTGTAAACGAGTGCTACTATAGAAGTGCCAATAGCACTTAGAATAGATTGGCTTAGAATAGATTATAGAATAGATTGGCTTCTATCGATTGTTACTATAGTTGTTGATTGCTACTATCAATTTCATGAGTAGTACGGCATAAGACTCTTTTGACGTCTAGTGGTCCATGGACCACCTACAGAAAATGCACAAAATTCATGTAAATAGATGTTTTTAGAGTCGAAACATGTTGTTTTGCTAGTTTAGGCATAAACAACACAAGAAATATTGATACAAAATATTTAGTTTGATTGGCGTCCTTAAAGGGTTAATTTGAAATTTAGGTAGCGCATTTTTAGGTAACTGATTGATTATGTATAAAATCTTTTAGACTTCCGTGTAATGTAATCGAATTGCAAGTTTGACTCTTAATTGTCAAAAACTCCTTGCAACTCCTTGTAACTTAACTCCTTGCAACGCAGTAATGAGTACCATGCATCGAAAGAGCAATGTATATTGACAAAATGCCTCAAATCATTGGAGTTGTAATTCAATTTTTATGGAGATTATACCATGAGAAACCTGATGTTTCATAGATCAAATTGGCATACATGTATATGTCACTTTCCTAGATGGTGTTAGCTTTGAACAGTAGTTCTCACGTAAACCATTGAACGTGACCCTTGCGAGCTTCAAGATGGATGCGATTTCTGATGAAAGTAGGCTGACAGTATGAACAGTATGCGAAGATGGCATATTATATATATGCCATCGCGTCCTACCACTCCTAAAAAGTAGTAAATTTGGATGTGTTAATAAAAGGCAAAATTGAAGCTCTGAGCTTTATAAAACTGGAATAAGAACTATATGTGCTATGAGAACTGGTGCGAACATTTGCTTCTGCATCAAACTTCATTTTGCACATCCATTATTTATATCAACTGCCTTGATGCATTATTCAGCTACATGTGGGCTACATGTAATTCCAGTTCAGATTAAAACAATGGATAATTTTCAATTCTTACTTGCAGTTTTACTCAAAAAATAATTTGTATTATTGTTGCATGATATAAAACAGATCTTACAGCAGTGTGTCACAGCTTCTAAGACTCTAATTTTCTCTTTAGTAGGCCTATTTCGCTCTGTGAAACGACTATCTTGCTTATGTGTGTTTGCTCAACAGTTCATGTCGCTATGAAATAAGTCACCAAATGTGGCATGCTTTGACGCACTTGTGGCACAAACCCACGCCGCATTTGTAGCATTTCTTTTGTGAAAGATCTTAAGGCGCAGCAGCTGCTTAGATGTGACTATCCAATGTATAATAAGGCCTACCATCGTTGCGCATTGCCACCGATAAATTCTAACGTTCGACTTCTCCAATGGAATTATTTTTATCTTTTTTAGAGTTCATAATCGTCTTCCTCATCTAGACCATGATCGTTAACTTCAGTGGGCGCCATATGTTGCTATTCTGAAATAAAAGAGAATTATTGAAAGAAAAAACCTTTCGCATGTAAAGTGTAGTTTCCAAAAATCATGCTTAACCTGCATCACAGGAGACGAAAATAATAAAATGTTGTGTCTTCAAAATATTAATATTCTGGTTTACACTAGGAGTAGAAAGCTATAATAATAGCAAATGCGAATATGGTGCAAGTGTGGTCAGAGTGTGTCCATCGTTTTCAGACATTGGGTAGGCCTACTGAGAAAGATCCTGATCTCACATGTCGTTAGCTTCCTACAATGCTTTGCACAAGATTTGCATAATGCAAGATAATAGAAGAGCCAAACAAAATGATAGCTCACAATTTTGCTGTTAAACAAGTGTCACTACAGGGCATTCGATAGACATGTTCATATTTGCAGGTACATGTACAAATTAGGCATACTTGATATATCATCGTCAAGGCCACCTTCGTCCTCTTTATCACGGTCTCTGCACTGTCTTCACCAGCTCATAACGGGGCTATGTCATAATGTCATCCTCTCTATTGTTAATTAGATCATCTAGCGCTTAGCGCTTAGAATATATATACATATATTCCAGTACGTATTGCTGCATTCCCACTGAACTAAATCGACTTTGAATATCAGGCCGGCACACATGGTTGAAAAATATGCCAAATGAAGCATACGTGGGCACTAAAAGATTATGAAAGTTCAAAATTGAATATTTTTCTTAACTTACCGTAAAATGGGGTAACTTTGGCCACGTGGGGTAACTTTTGGCCACTACAGGATATTTGTTTTTTGCATATCTCTCTCGCCAAAATAGTCGTTCTAATTGATATAAATGAGTTTGATGTGTAGCATGAAATCATGGGAACATTTTCATGTATCATATACCATTCTTAGGTTTTTCGTGATGGAATCACAGGCTATTGAATAGGGTGTACTTTTATATGTTGAAAATAGTACATGCAAACTTCTTTTAGAAAGGTAACTTTCTTGTTGAGGTTTTTGATACTATCGTGCATGATAGGATGAACAATGAATCGATTGACATTGCATGAGCAATTTGTTGCAAATATTCTCTTGGATAAAGAGTCATTGCGGGTGGCCAAAGTTACCACACTACTACTTGCATTTTGGGGTAACTTTGGCCGCCGGCCAAAGTTTCCCCACGGACTCTGGTCATTCTTATTTGACATCCTGAATAGAAAAATCATGTTTGCAACAATGGTGAAATAGTGTAGGTTAATCAGTATGTATTAGCTCTGACCAAATTTAAGTTAATCTCAGAACTTTACTGTTGTTTTAAATAGTAGAGTAGAAACATGTACATGTATTATAAGATTGCATCAATCGACTCGTAATTATCGGTTGCAATTTGTTTTCCAGTTTCAGTTTTTGCAACATACGCACCTCGTATAAGGGGTGTGGATAAAGTTAACAACAGTCGCAAATTTGTATGTTGATTTGCTTAAGTTCCATTCATAGATATTTCACAAACTCGCCGTGCGTTAGGTGATCATAGATACTCATTATAGACTTTTGACTGAAACCTTCTCTATCTCTCTATGTATTTATTTTGGATGCATATTTTCACTCCTCAATGAAGATTTCGGACATTTGTTAAACACTATGATAATGAGAAAGAGAATTACCATAGATATTTCGTCCTCAACAAAGAAATCTGAGGTTTCCAATTTTCATGTTGTGAAAATAGCGTTGTGAGCAAAGCTTTTTAAATTGAATTTTGATTTTAAATGCAAGACAATTACAGTTGCTTTCCTGATCAGTCATATCCCCTGCATCCCCTTATCTCATGAGCCGAGCAAGGAGCAAAATATTGCGAATGCTCCTCAGTTAACCGAGCCATCCCCTGCATCTGATGCGTCTGACTCTGATGATGAGTGGCTCCCTTCCGTCTTTACGAGAACATCTCGTGGCTATAAACTTGGTTAGTTTCTTATATAATATACATTTTATACATGTATGCTACTCAGTTAAGATAATTTTTCCATTGAAATTATAATCTCTCGAGTAGAGAAATAAAAAAATAGTTTTGATTTTTTTCACATTGGTGTGGACAAGTCGGCCCTACATGTATAAAGATGTATAATGCAGAAAATGGTACAATTGCTTCAATAATTTGTTATATGATCAGGAGAATGCAAAAATCTGTCCGTGTAATATAAACCCTAAAGAGACAATAAGAAAACCAAGAGGTACACACTTGATGAGGTAACTTTGGCCGGGTGGCCAAAGTTTCCCCATCGTGTGGTAACTTTGGCCACCCACTAAGATATCAAAATCCAACAAATTGGAATTTACAAATCACGAACTTTCAAAGCAAACTTAATCCCTTAATCCTTCCCCTTGATTGCCAATTTTGAAATCTTTAAAAAATGTTCAGAGCTTTATGGAAACAAAGAAATATTTTGAGAAGTGGCCCAAAGTTACCCCATTTTACGGTACCAAAGCGAAGAATGCGACGATGTAGTATTGATACAATACTCTGAAAATGATTTGGTCTACAGTTAAGTATGCTTTATTAACACTTTCATGCGACTAGAAGAAAGAGAAGCATCTGGTAGACACAAGACAGGTTTGGTAGGTGCTGCCAAACAGTAAAAAACGTTACCAAATGAAAAGCAATAAAGCATTGGTAGTACATTTAACACTAGAAATACGGTGGAAAATGTATTACTAAAACTACGGACTGAGGTCAAAATGACCTCACATACAGATTATTATCATCTAATTGTCGGAATTGCTTTCCATAAGCTAATACATATACATATATTCAAAACTTTCTAGTACTTGATTGAGGATGTAGACTATATTTATAACATGTAAAAAATTTAAGAGTATGAAATAGGAGCACGAACAGTGACAAAGCATGAACGAAAAAACATCATTATTTTCTACATTGTAGACAAACTATGGTTTTTTCAGCGTGTTTACCACAGACGTGAGAAGCACAGGAAACACACATATTTTGAGTTTTGTTTCGGCATCCACGCTCAGCACAAAATCGACGTGACTGTGAAGGAGTAGACGGAAGGCTTGTTGTTTGAGTGTTGAAGCCTGTCAGTTCCTTACCGAGATCAAGGATAAAATTTCGTCGGCTGATGAATGAGTTGTTTGCATATCTGAACAAAATCCAAGCATTGATAGCGGCCATGTCCAGTATGTTGAAAAATACAGCGACTGGCCAGCGTCTCGAAGCAGATTTGGTGGAATACAACCGAGCCATCTGATCTATGCAATCAACGCCGACCTTTGTTGTGTTATAATGCAAGATTGTTTCTGGTTTTCGCTTCTCACTGTCTGCGATGTTGACATTATCGTGTAAAGTGCTCAACAAGGCGACAACTTTGTCTTTTTGGCTTTGTAAACTGTCAACGTGCACCCAGATTCCGAGCGAAGAATTTTAGAGTCATATACATGATTCTTTGTCATGATTTTTGGACGTCGGGTAACTCACGTCTGCTTTTCTTTACTGTTCCAACCAAGCTGGTGTTTTTAGACTTCAAATCGTCGCATAATTTTAGAGATGTAAAATAATTGTCGGTTGTGACACCATATCCAAGGCCATAATAAGGCTTCATCAGCTCAAGAACAACGAAGTCGCCGAAAGGCGTCTTTTGAGAATTTGGATCATATTTTCCTAGGTAAGGAAACCCGTTTGCACAAATATTTGGTCTCGACATCAACAAGCAGAAAGAACTTGATGCCGTATTTATCAGGCTTGTTCGGTAAAAACTGTGTAAACGGACATCTTGATTTACAGGGCAGTAATTGTTCATCTACTGTTAAGTTTTCAAATGGCACAAAACATTGTTGACAGTTATGAATGAAGGGTTTCCACACATCTGAAGCTAGTGCAAATTTATCAGCAGAAAGTCGAGCTTTGCGAGAGGATTTTACATCAAAGCGAAGGAACTTCATAATTGCAGAAAAGCGGTCTCTGGACATGGCAGCTTTGAAAATCGGCAACCCAAATTCGTTGCTCCAGAAGCTATGTAGAGGTATATTTTTCCCACCAAAAACGCCTCGTAAATAGCATAATCCAATAAATTTTTCTAATTCATCAAGTGTCAATGTCCAATCACTGTTTAGCTTCCATCTCAGTGCAGCTTCTTATGTATCTGAGCATCTTCTCATCCATCAATAATGAAAAAGCACTTTGTTTGGAATCATTTACGGCAGCTCGAGTCTTTGTGGTAATTCCCGCATTCGCACGAAAGATATTATGTGATGGCAAGCGTCCAAGACCCACCGACTTGTGCTCTTGCCACACTTTACCACTACGACTGGTGAAAGTCGGTACGTCATCATGCGTCAAGTTATCGTCACGCTGGGTAACCATAGGTGTAGCTAGTTCATCACCACCACTGCCGATTTCCGGATGCACATGAACATTCAACCGCTTTCGTAGTGGCTCGATATTTTCGACAGATCCTGTGTCAGTGTCAGATGATGTTGAGTCACATTCATCATTGTTTGCTTGTGTTATCTCGTCTTCACTGTTGGATTCACAACTAGAACCACTATCGCTCAATTGTGCGAGGAGTACTGTGCTTTTTCTGCGGAATGTCGCCGACGTTTCATAGCGTATGAACTCACTCTTCAGGCTTCTGATACTTAGTGTTGAATATCAGTGACTTTATGAGAAGCAATACAATGACAAATAAGAAATCAATGGTATTGTCATGGAGAGCGCAACATAGATCTACAATATGAAGTGTTTGAACAACAGTATGTCATTCAAAGTGAAATTCATGTTGCCATAAATCATAGAAATCTTAGTAGATCGTGAACTATCAATTTATATACATCCGGCTGTCATAGATTTCTAATTTGAAAGGCAATTCAGTTTTGCGAGAATTTTCTCACACAGGAGAGGTCAAAATGACATCACTCCGTAGTTGTAGGGTAACAGGTGGATTTAAGTGTGAAGGGAATCACCAATTTAAATGAAATTTCATCTACGATAGAACAGACAAAATATATTAAAAGTCGGTAAATATCAATTCCTAGAGAAGCTTTGTTCACCAAGTACGAAATTTCAAAATGTGACTGAGGTCGTTTTGACCTCATCCGTAGTTCTAGTGTTAATCGGTTTGGCAGCGCACGGTTTACAATGCAGAGATGAATTAAGCAGGGAATGCATTGCGAAAAATGAATTTCACTGCGTGTTAGGCAAGTTCAGGTGATGTTTTTTATGGCTATGAGAAAGACGAATTTTACTTGCTCTGAATAAGTATATACATGTACGTCTACATATGCACGTGGAAGGTTTATTGGATGTACAAATAACTCGTGGCGTTATGGTGACAAAGATATCACTGAAGGATCTTTGGAGCAAAATATGACGACCTGCAATCTTTAATGAACTCAACTAATTCCATGTACTCGACTATGTAGTGTTTACAAATGATCTTCAGATGTCACTCTGTTGTCCATAAAAAATCCATGAATCTTATAATGACTATAATAGCTAACATATGTAGCTATAAAGCTGTATCTCATGAGTACTCTCCACCGTTCACTTGCTGTGACTGAATTGCATCTAAAAAGAATCCCTGAAACGAGTGCATGTTGCTACAGTGCAAAATGTGGAGTTGATGTTTTCAAACAGATGGTCAGATGCCATTCATGGAAAAGTGGTAGTCGGTGCTGGCCAATAGTGGTGTATTTCAACATCATTGATATGGCGGTAATAAATTCATGGATAATATTTCGAATGGTAACTGCATGCGAGATGTCACGACGATAGTATCGACTGCCTTTAGCTCAAAAAGGCACAAAGGAATAGAAGTAGACCTACCGAGAACGCAAGAATGTGGTTCTAAGCGGTGCATAACAATCACAATATCATCCATTTCCGACTTTCATAACATCATGCATGCTGATGACAATTCACATTATGTGATATAGGTTCAGATTTATCGTAACAAAAAATATCATAATCTTCAAGTTTTTATCAGATGAGTCTATGCTGAGAGATGCTCTACGAAGCATTACACTTCTCTCACACTGTACTCACGATGCGAATTGTACTTGCTCCATCACAACCATTGTATCTGGGATTGTAAATTCTCTCTGACATCACTCTTCTACGCAGCTACTTTGAACAGTATTGACTTTAGACTTCATTTTACCAGATTTTAGTATAAATTAACTTTTTTTCTTATTTTACGCTATTTGCATGTACCGCTAATAATGCAAATATAAAATTTCCGAAACATGTTCGGTTGAAGAAGACACATAGTTTTCCTTCTCAATGAATGTGGTTCAATTATGTTGTAATCATATCATAATCTGTTTCAACGAAATTACATGATCAGACAAAATGCGCAATTATTGAACTAATAACTGATATAATTATTATAAGTAAATCTTTGTAATCGAATGGATGAAATAATTCATTTAATTTCAACATATTAAACATATTTTAATTAATTGCTGAAGACATGTCGGTCAATTTTGATTGTTTTGGTCCTTCTAGGTACAGGAGTTGCTTATTGTTCCTTCTAGTGTTGTGAAATTCAAGGACAGTCAAATGATTCTAATTAAAATCTGTTGTCTCTTGCAAGTGTACATTTTCAAAGTCACTAAAGTCTATCTTTTCTATCTTCAAAGTCTAAATTTGAATTTTACTTTGTACTACAGTTTACAGTTGGGTACGAGAGTTTCGACGTGGTCGAACTTCAGTCTTCAATGACACAACGAAAAGTGGATGTCCAACAGAAATTCCGCAATCGAAACATCAGGTGTGCGCTTCTTTGATCCGTGACAATCGGTGTATTCGAATGGATGATCTTGCCGATGCCCTTGCTATTAGTCACGAAAGTGTCCACAATATCCTCAGCGATTTGGGCGTGCGAAAGTTGTGCTCACGTTTTTTCCCAAAGTTCATCACATCCGAAATGGCAGACACTCGATTGGCGTGCTGTCGTTTCAACCTGGAACTTTTCGACAGACTTGGATACCGACTCCTTGACAACATCATCACAGAAGATGAAACGCCATTAAACCTTTTTATTCCTTTGAGTCGCAGGGAGTCATCTGAATGGCGATTTCCAGAAGAGAGTGCTCCATGAAAACTCAGAGCAGGAACATCGCACGGTCGTTGTTCAATGTTGTCTGTCTTCTGTTGCAGTAAAGTGATTGTCCATCTCAACATTTTGGACAAGTCGTGCACAATGAATGGCTCGCATTACAAAGACCTTTTAGAGACAATGTTCACAAAACTTTCGAGACGATCTGCGAAGTACTTACTTTATGACAATGCCCCAATTCATACTGCTGCGATTGCGAAGGAAACGGTGTCTCAATTGAAGTTCCAGACCATTCAGGATCCTTCGTATTTGCCAGATCTGGCATCATCTGACTTCTGCCTCTTTCGTCATTTGAAGAAAACCTTGCGAGGTCAGAAGTTTGATTCATCTTCCGAAGTGGAGCAGCATGTAAGACAAGTTTTTGATTCGCTGGACGAGACCTTTTACAAGAATGCTTTCGAAGACTTGGTGTTGAGATGGTGAAAATGTGCTGATCAGAATGGATTTTATGTAGAAAAGTAATACTAGAATCCAATCTTTACTCAGCTTCGTATATAATAATATGTTCTCACATTTCAAGTTTGATTGTATTTTTGTTACCTACACATTACATTGGATAGTTACGGTCGTTTTGATATCTCCAATATTTCTTTTTGAATGTAAATGTCGTTCTGAATCGGACAGCATCGTGCCAATGCAGTTTTCCACTGCGATGTATTCACTCAGCAGATGATCATATTCAGACGTTTCGGTTGGTTTTGGCTAGTGCGACTAGAATGGACAACAGCTGTCTGCGGACGGTCATTTCAGCTGTTTGGTCAATATTGCTAGATCTTAGGAGAATCAAATTTGTAAAGCATGTAATTGCAGATTTGTGCCGTGATCATGTGAATGTCAGCGCTAGAACATAAACATTATAGTGTCAGATTTCTATGTTTACATTACTAAAATTCAGTCTAAGAGGTTGCTTAGACCCAATGAGGATAAAATACGAAATGAAGGAAGTGTGTGCTTCAAAATTGCACAAAAACGAGACTTTCAAAAAACAAATGGGCTCTGCTTCATGAGGCAAAACAGCGATTTTTCAGATAAGCCTGTTTCTTGCATTTTGAACTACATGCATGCTGGCCACGAAGCTGATTAGTTGCTGCTGATCCTGCTGAAAAAAAATGTCCCCATTGTTTGCCAATCAGAGTGCCAATATGATTTTCGAAGGCCTTGAAACTTCGTAGTATATGGTGCGTGTCGGTCGGACAGGTGACTCGAAGTGCAAAAAGAACATCACCATCAAAGAGGGCTGATAGGGAACGCTCTGTTTCAAAGTGCTCTTAGAGGAACGAGAAAAGTATATCATTAAACTAACGAATAACTATATCACTAAGACAACCAGTCTGTAGACAGGTGACTCGAAGTGCAAAAAGAACATCACCATCAAAGAGGGCTGATAGGGAACGCTCTGTTTCAAAGTGCTCTTAGAGGAACGAGAAAAGTATATCATTAAACTAACGAATAACTATATCACTAAGACAACCAGTCTGTAGATCTCTAAGCCAGTCAGTGTGCAGTTTGCAGATCACTTAACCAATCAGAACTTTGCCAATCAGTGATTGATGATCACATTTCAATGGCCACAAATTTAATGTGCATTGCGATAACCTCGGGTGACATATTCATGACGAATTCGATAATAAAGACAGCGAATTAAAATGAACAACGCAAACTTCGAAGACAGAAGCTCCGTCACCATATACTACGAAGTTTCAAGGCCTTCGAAAATCATATTGGCACTCTGATTGGTTAAGATCTAGGGGCGCTTTGTGGCAAACAATGGGGACAATTTTTTTCAGCGGGATCAGCAGCAACTAATCAGCTTCGTGGCCAGCGTGCATGTACAGTCCGTTTCATAAAAAGTGGATCATCCTAAAATTTGACTAAATAAAACATAAGTTTGATACAGAAAGCATTTTTCATGTTATTTGATGTCCCTAATATATTTAAATGTCCTTATATAATCTGATAAGCTATGATACAGTAACGGTTCTTAAGAAGCTAATATTTTGTGGCCCTACCCTTATTGTCAATGACATTACCAATTCGTCTAGGCATTGATTCGATGATATCGTTGATTTTTGACTGATCTAACTTTCTCCATTCTCTTTTTAACAGTGACGTAAGTTGTGATACGCCATCTGTAGGTAGCAGTGAACGACGAACGTTACGTTTTAGAATACTCCGTACATTTTCTATGGGATTCAGATCAGGAGAACGAGCTGGCCAAGATAATGTCCTAAGCCCTTGAGACTTGCATAAGTTGACTCTACTACTTCTGTAACACGTAGCATTATCATCCATAAATAACCAAGTCGATGGATCACCAAGTTAATCTGTCATTTGGCCAATGTTCATTCGTAAAACATTCACATAGCGTTCAGAATTCATGGTTCCTTGCTGTATGTGAAATTCAAAGCGGCCATTGGTCCAAATGCCAGCCCAAATGACTCATTGCCCATCTGAGACGTCTTTTTGTATGCTGATCTGATTATTCGATCTGAGAGGGCCTCTTACAGCTCTCGAAATTCGACTCAATAAGTCTTCTACGAATAGTGGACTTAGAAATAGACGAGTCTAGTGCAGCCATCTCAGTTAACGAGAGACTTGGATCAACTTTAACAAATCTCAAAATTAGGCGGTATCTACGTTTGCATGTTTTGCGTGGACGGCCAGAGCCCTCTTTACGACAGAGTCGAAAATCATCATTATGCCATCGATGCACATTTGTACAAGCGACATTTAGTCGCTTGCTTGTAGCTCGCAAAGAAAACCCTAGTTCTAGCAAGGCTGACACTTTGCCTTTTGTGAATGCGATCTCGTTATTGTTCATTTGTGCTTTGTATTGTTTTCAACCGGTAAGAGATAGATTTCTAGCTGAAAGCAATCAAGAATGCTGCCAACACCATCGCAACGAAGTCAGGAAGCTATGGAACATTAAGTCCAGTTAATCACATGTAGCATTTACATTATTGTTGATGAATAATGGTGCTATACTGGCTCTGATTGACCGATTTTCTTTATTTTTGTTTTGCTTGATAGCTTTTGGCTTGTAGAACAACATATTACATAACAAAGGAAACAAATGTAATTTTATAAGAGTGAGGTATGATTTTGTGTAACATTGCTAAATGAAGATCAAATTATCTACTACTTTTTTTATCTATAACAGAAAAACTACTCAATATTCATGCTTGAAATTTCCAACGATGATATTAGTAAGCACAACTGATATATCTTCCAAATTTCAGAGAAATTCGTTCAAGTTTGGCAGAGTTAGACAAAGTTGAAGTTAAGGAGATGTTTAAGGGTGATCCATTTTTTATGAAACAATCTGTAGTTCAAAATGCGAGAAACAGGCTTATCTGAAAAATCGCTGTTTTGCCTCATGAAGCAGAGTAGGCCAAGCAAATTAGACTTGAGCTTGGAATGAATTGCAAGATTTGGTTTTTCACTTTTTATTGATGGGTTATGGTCTGAGAAGCATCGTAACAAAAGTTCGCGAAAATTGCTTTAAGTTTAGATATGCAATTCTGACATTTTTGTTAGAAAAAAATCAAATGAAGCCATTCGGAATCTAACGCTTGTTTTTTCTACACAAAATTATGCATTTTATGGGCTTCCAATGAATTTGAATTGGTTTCATGTCAAAGCATGTTTAACACGTGCATCCCATCTTGATAGAAAAACATGCCGGTAAATTTCTGCCAAAAAGACATCGAAGTTCGATCAGGCTCAGCCTGTTTAGTTTGTGCTTATATTTCCTCACAAATCAATTGGTGATGCTTGAATTTAACTTCAAGCGCAAGAAATTTCAACGGAACACACTAAATATATTTGCCGTTATATTGCAACGGCAACGATTCCACACTGTTAGAATTTTTGCTATATCACCCGTTAGAAAATGGGGTAACTCTCGTTAGTTTCCTGTTAATGTTGTAGACCAAATCTAACGTGAATTTTACCCGTCTTCTCTTAGCAGAGCCGCCAATCTTCCGCCGGAAATTTGCCAAAAAGGGGTCTGAAAGGAATCAACTCTCTTAAATCGACGAAGAGTGCTAAGAAAATTTTAGAGGGGTGGTCGTATGACTGACAGCAACTACAGGTTATTTTCATTCAGGGTATGTTTACGTGATATCTTGCCATAGTCTGTATTGGCTTTCGGAAGATTTTTTCTATTTCAAGCAAGATTTGTCTATCTGAATGACTAGAATGACAGACCCAGAGGAGAGGGACTCATCCCTTTCAACAACTGCTTCGAACGTTCATTCTCAAGGACTCCCGCGACTCTCACTACCTACGTTTGGCGGAGATTTTCCTTTTGGATACCATTTTTGATCAATTCACTGCGTGTGACGATATGTTAAACATACCAGAAGTTCAAAAATTCAGGTACTTGATTTCATCGCTACGTGGACGAGTCAAGAGTGCGGTTCTTGGCATTCCGTGCACATCTGTCAACTAAAGATTAACCATCGACATGCTTTGTGAACGATTCGGTGATCCCTCTTTACTGATGCACTCTTCAGATAGAATTACTCACCTCACAACAGCGAAGGACAACGATATATCATCCTTTCATAAGCTGATGGATTCCTTTGAATCCTGTCTGTGCATGTGGGAAATTCAACTGCTCATTGAGGAAGTGTGCCCTGGGAGCTCAAGTAAGACCACTTCTCTATCATTTGCTCCTGTATACGATTTGATATTAGCCCTTATTGCTCGACGGACGATAAATGACCCTCATCGTGCAATGAATTTCATCGAAGAATTCATCGCAACATGGCTGTAAGGATTTTTTTATTGCACTGTTATTGTATGCAATGTATTCGTGTGTGCAGACGTTTTTTTCAGGACATAGAAATAGAACAATTGATATTTACAATGGTTAAGCATAGAGTTATTCTGAAGCACTTGCCAAATATTTTGACAAACGACGGTAAAATTTCGCTGAGCTAGCATTCATTTCAAGAACTCTATAATGGAGCGATTGGTAAGCCAGTGCATCGCTATATTAATTCATGGAAATCGAATAATTATCATCAATTGTTTACGCTATAGACGCTAAGTTAGCGTTCTATCAGTTGCTCTGTCTCAGATTGAACGACAGTGTTGACAAGATGAATAGATTGAATCGTTCTGTGTTGTCAATTTTTGAGATGGTTAATTAAAGTTTTAAGTATGACAGCGTGCTGAAACCGTGCAATTCGTCTCCGCCACGCTGTCACACAATAAAGTAGTTACTAAGACGCAAATTAAGTGATAGTTATCGCTTCAGTATGCTTAACTATCACTTAATGCGATGTCTATCACTTAATTTACGTCTTCGAGAAGCGTACAGCATCAAACAATTAAAACCTGATATCAACAATAGAAGTGAACTTGAGCAGTTTAGCGATTTCCTTTTCATTTGATTTTAGTTTTTCTGTGTGTGCTTCTGGTCCGGTTAGAGCAATTTCATTCTACTACTGGTAGATTGTAACCCAGTACTACCTGCTTCAATTGCTCTATGTCAGTCAGATCAAATTGCCAGTTTAAAAGATCAGTTATGAAATTGCTTTAGCAACTGGTACAAGGTAATCCAGTACCATCTGTCGCCTCTACCTTTCATTTCTATTTTTATACATCACTATATTTGTAATTGTTGAGTTGCTTTGAATTATGCAGAATAGATTCACTTATCTGAAGGTGATCAGCAGGTGCTGATCGAAGTATATAAAAAGAGATTAACTTTTGAATATCCAACTTGGTTCTTCCCAACTCTTCATAATTTGTTGTTATTGTTTCTCCTATTGGAAGTCAGTCTATTTGTATCGGAGTTGAAAAACTCCGCTCCAGTGCTACAGGAGTTCGAATACAATCACTGACTCTTGAGCTTCTATCGATTAGCGAAGCGAGGTTTGGTCTAACAAAATGTTGATACTAATTACGCAGGTTGGATCTGCAAATATGAGTGATTAAACAAATCAGATTTTTTTGAAATATTGTGTTAGGCTTTTAGTTTTCATTTACGTTGAGATCTGCGTAGCATGTGGCAATTGAGAAGCACCGCATTAAGTGCCTACAAAATTACGTTTTTCAAGAATAGGCCTGTAAATTGAAGGTTACTTACTTATAAATAGCAGCTTGCGCAAACAAAGGTATATTTCATTGTAGGATCGACCCAAAGGCACAAAGGCATTGTTGGTAAATGATTGCGATGATTCCTGAAAATGTTTTTTTTCTAGACAATGTTTTCGAGTAGGAGTCATATCACGTACTAGCGTTGAAATGGCATCTATCCCATCGAAAAGACATTTGATATTTAGATAGAGCTAGTTCTATCTAGCCAAATATGAAAGAATTCACATATATCTGATAACCGCTGCACGATCACTGGTGTTCATAAATGTGAGGAGCCTCTTTGTAAAAGCTGTGACATTCTTATGACAAGAAAGAGTACAATTTTTAAAGTCGGTGACACTAACATTGTTTTCGAAATAAGATCTAACATGTCTTGTTTGTCAACTAATGTCATCTGTAAGTTAACATGTACAGGGTGTAACGAGTACTACATCGGACAAACCGGAGACAGCCTTCGTCACCGAATGACAGTACACCGACAACAAGTGTTTGATGCCAGGTATTCCATCCTACCTGTAAGTAAACACGTGACCAGATGTGCAAAGAACAACGATATCAAGTTCCTAGTGCTACCTTTCTATAAGATGCCTCCCACTTTCAAGAAATCAGACAGGGAGAGGGTTGAATCTGATTTCATCCAAAGATATCAACCGACACTCAATGCCTCTCATTGATTTTGAATTTTGTGTATGATTTTAGTACATGTTTAATTACTATGTATCCTCCCTCATTTCATTTCCCAGTCCCCTTGAGAAGTCAGCGGTAGCTGATGAAACTAGTCGGGGAATACATTTATTTTGGAAACCTCTGGTCTTCTTATCTTATTATATATATATATATATTTTTTTTGATTTCATGATCCACTAATTCTGAACGAAACTGTTCAGTGACCTTTTTGTTTTGCAGATTTTTATCATATAACTTAATTTTTGTGTATTTTGGAACCAATTCATTTTTTTGCATATAATATACTTCAATTTTCATAAATATACTTCAAAATTCACAAAATTGACCAAGGATCCAACGGACACAATTAAAAAGGAATTGAACTCTTTGATTGGAAATCAACAGAACAAAATAAAAGCTGACAAACTTACTGGCTACTTTCGACCTGGATTTCTGTATGGACTTCCAAAAGTCCATAAAAATGTGACCAATCCGCCTTTGAGGCCAATTATCTCAATGGTAGGCTCAGCAACTCATCAAGTTAGCCAATACGTTGATAGTATCATAAAGCCATATTGCAATTACACATATGTCACAGACTCTTCTTATGACTTTACAGCGAAAGCAGGTGCACTTGACAATGTAGGAAATCACTTGATGGCCTCTATCGACGTGGTAAGTTTATTTACCAATGTTCCTGTTGGTGAGACAACACAGATAATTTTGGATAACGTTTACAATAACCGAAGTATTCCAGCACCACAAATACCAAGAAATACACTAGAAAAACTTCTGACAATTTGCACCACACAGACTCCATTCACTTGGTTGGGAAACGTCTATCGTCAAATTGATGGAGTTTCCATGGGATCACCTCTTGGTCCAACATATGCGAACTTTTACAAAAAATGAATTGGTTCCAAAATACACAAAAATTATGTTATATGATAAAAATCTGCAAAACAAAAAGGTCACTGAACAGTTTCGTTCAGAATTAGTGGATCATGAAATCAAAAAACTAAAGAAAGATCTATCTATTTTTAATGCAAAAGGAATTGACTGTTTCATTGATATATATATATATATATATATATATATATATATATATATGTATATATATATATGTATATAACATCCGATATTTTGAAGACGAATATATCCGAAATATTATCCGACAAAGAAGACGAGGTCAATAAAAACATATATTGGAAAGATTGCCTAACGCACAGTAAAATTCATTTTTCTCTGTGCATTCGCTTCTTAATTCATCGACTTTCTCAAGGCCTCAATCTGACATTGAAATGTTGAGTATTTTAAAAGCCTTCATTAAGTTAAAAGTAATTTTTAAGAAACTGATGTTTTTATTTCTAAATATCCAGTCCCTGTGGTAAATTGTTACAAGCAGGAATACATGTTTCAGCAGCATTTCACAGTCTCCGAAGTTTAAAGACTTAATTCATTGTTAATAAATGACGTTTTCCGTAGAAATATGCATTCAAATGCAAGTGATGGGTCTCCCAGTCCTAGGGAAAAATCAAAACAGCACTGCTGGCAATACAAATCGAAGCATAATATAAACACTTCAAGTTGTTCAATCGACGATTGCCATTGAAATGACATGTTGTATTTGAAATCCGTGGGTGGTTTGATGGACACATGAATAATTTTGACAGTTTTTCCGAATGTATTTATAATGCAAAGAAAGTTTCTACACGTTTCTTTACTTCGCAACATTCTATTTAGACAACCATTTGCAGCTAAACTCAAAATCCTCTTGCCGGGCGAGAAATCGAAATTTACATGAGCAGATGGTGCAATTCATTGACCGATTTTCAGTTTGTTCTCGTTGTGTTTGTGTTGTTTGTTCGTGCGTGGAGCAAAAATGATTGTTAACTATATAAGCCCTTTGAATGATGGGAAAGCAGGTCACTATTCAATCATTTTGGTGAGTACACAACTGATATCATTCGAAAGTGACATTTTTATGGTGTTACCATGCAGTATTACAGAGAGATATTGTAAGGCACAATGCACCTAACTTTGATTGACAATTTATTACTGAAATCAATGACACCATCACATACTTGACAGCCAGACTTCTGACTCTAGTTTTTGAAAGTGACGGTTTCAGTTTTGATTATTTACCTTCATTTGTGAATATCTGATACATTTCTCATAGTCTGAATTATATCTCTGCACTGTTGTTACTCATTAAGTCCCAAATGAGTGATCGGAAGACTCTGAACCTGAGCACTAACTGCGACTAGGGAACGAGTCCCAAATTGTAGTACTCGCTGCGTGTAAAAATATTTGTACCTATTTTAGGACTCTTTGGGTTCGAAAGCACAGTACTTACTTCATACTCATTTTAGCACTCATTCAGTGACTTGCATGGCACAAGCACCTCCACTTTATCGAAAAACTCAATAAGGCATATCTAATCCGCTATATTCCATGTGCACATCCATCTAAGAACTGCTTTAGCAATTAAGCACAAATGGATTTGGATCAATAAAATTTGCATAAGACTCAAAGCGCAGTCAGTGAAGTGGGTAAACGGTGAGAGGACTCAAAGTACAATCAGAGATGATGGAAGACATTTATAGGACTCAATAAGTAGTCGGGGAGGATGGCAGACGTTGTAGGACTCAAAGCACTGTTGTGTTGCCTGTCTTCCTGCTGTCTGTGATTTACACTTGTGCAATGTTTGAAAATTTATCTGAATTATTGGTTGGCTATCACGCTCCAACCCTGCAAATCATTTCTAGCTGGATTATGTTTTCCAAGTATGAACTTAGTATTTCAGAAGTCAAGTCTCGGATTCAAATATTTTAGATGCGCTTCGCCCGTCTTCAGACAAGCAGAGGTCAAAGTGAAGCCATGTGACAACACACATCAATCACAATGGCAACAGTTAAATTCAATTTGACTACGTGATGACGCTTCTTTGAAGATACTAATTGGTGGTGACGTTTGACAAGAAGGCAGTGCTCTGCTTGTGTGAAGTTTTATTCAAAATTATGCTTACTATCATTTACATAAATACATGTAGGCCTAGTAGCAACAAAGAATCAAGTGCGAAATTACGAAACGTTGTGAAAGTAAGAAAGTAGAATACTGAGATGGCAGTCACTGTGCATAGGATAGACTTCCATCTTTGATCCACCACCGTTATCACGATTAAATGCTTTACCAATCATGATGCGCAACACTTCTTTACTTTCGAACTGAATTCTCTAAAGCCACCTTTTTGTCTTTAAAGTTAGTAGTAGGGATAATTATGATTTTCTACATAGTAATTGAGTAATGCATTTGTATCAACCGTCAATTCGTTGACAAATTGAATTTTACTCTGGGATTGATGAATGTTTCTATCTGGCTTCACTTTTTCCTATGTCTGACTTGAGACTAGCGAAGCGCTCGGAAGCTCGCATCTATTAAAATTGGAATCCGAGATACTTGAAAATTACATGGATTCCGGAGAAGAGGAATTATATCAAATTGATTAGGCTAGGATAATCATTGAAGAACAAATATAGAAGAACAGTGAAATACAAATTTTCTAAAGCATTATCATAGAGCATTGCATTCAAAACTTGAAAAATGCGTTCGATAAAATCATTTGTGTGTACTGAAAGAAAATCATAAAAATCACAAAAAACAATTTGAAATTATAAGAACACATCAATGGTATTGATTGTTCTAGTTTTTCTTCCACATATGTTTTTGTTTGGTGTATCTTGTCGTAGCATTAACAGAATAGGCGTCATCATTTCAATTATCTATTATCTCTTAACATTGCAACTAAATGATCACCTTAGCACAGATATGCGTACTCTATTAAAAAATTGTTGTTTTGATTTCATATCTTTACAGTGAGCTTGCATGTGCACAAACATCTTATTTTGAAAAAATAATTAAGACATATTGTTGTCTTCCACTATTTTGTAAATGTTTCATGTATGGCACATTGCGCAGATTCAGTAGCACTTTATTCAAAACAATCATCCAAACAGTTACTAGTATAACTTTTTCAAACTTTGATAAGAGATAGAACACTCAAGTGAGAATCTTCATTTTTACTTCAAGTCGATCTGGAAAATATGTCATAGTAGTCATAGAAAAGTGTAATACGGACGAAGCCGATGGATTACTCCGTGCAGAGCCGTTTTTCGAAATCAGGAACTGAGCGATTGCTAGCTTGAATTCCAAATAATCTAGTAGTTTTACCTGCCCTTTGTTGGCTTGTCGATATAAAATCTAAGCGTTGCATGCCGTCAGATCGGCACAATGTAATATGATTGGATAATGACACTTCTTTCCACGTATTGATGCTCTATACAGACTTATATTCTGATCACTTCGATCAACTCCGCCCATCGTTTTAGTATAGATTGAGATAACATTCGGGCATAGAACCCGCTTTTTTTCTTTTCGAATAAAGCTGGTCGTTCATTGCAAAGGTTCTACCCACGTGCCTGTTGATATTATGGTCACGACTTTGTTGTCGTTCCAACAAAGAAGTTGAATTCATGTAGAGTTGTCGTATCTGAAATGCAAGCAGTCAACCTTGATGCTACAATCAGACTTCTCACAATTATAATAGTAATTGTGCATGTCTGTTAGTAATTAGACAAGTCTCCTTTTTGAGACTGAGTTGTAACTTTAATTTCTATTTGTCTATTTTCTATATGAAATGATGTTCTTTATTTTTGTATTCTTGATGTCTATAGCTTGTACATGTACAAACTTTTCATAAGGTGGACAAACAATGGCTGTTCCAGTATGAATGCACTAGGTGACGTCACGTTGAATTACGCGTAATTCACGCGTAAAATACGCAATTACACATGACCCTAAACATCCGTGCCTTTGCGGAACATCACTGCAACATATGTCGGCAGTCCTGTTATACAGACTCTACGTCTCATGTGTCTGCATGTATCAGAGGCTAAATAATGTGATAGGACCTCAATTTCATGCACAGGGAAGACAGAACATGCTTAGCGGTTCATCGGTGGTTCAAGCGGCACCGCAGACAACCGTAGACGACGCGTAGACTATAAACGCTCGCCCGCGCGTATTCATAAACATTCCCTATGTTTTAACAGCATCAGATCACGTGATTGCTGACTCTTAGTGCAGCGCGTATGTACCCGCGTGGAAGAATAGAATGTCCTTAACCACGGATGTTTGGGATGCTCCGAAATTACGCGTGAATTTCGCGCAGCAAGGTCACCTAGTGTGCCCTCTATGTCAAAATTAATTAATACTTATTGTCTATTATATGTTAATACTTCCTATGAAATGTAAAAAGTATGATGTCATCAGTATTTATGCATCAATCTTGTAGGCCATAAGTCAAAATGAATAATTTTTCTACATATTAAATCGTTCGGTAGTAAATAGTGGACCTGGGTATGACACAATTGTTCGCCATTGGTGAGAAAAATAAACGAGTTGTGAAGGAGGCATTCTGGACAAGAAGGATGGAAATTTTGAAATTAAAAATATTATCAATCAGAAATAAAAACACATTATAATTCATGAACGCAAAAATAGTCATCAAACAAAAAATATTCACGGCTTGGCCTTGTCTACCGCATATTGTAAATTATTTGTGTGTCTTTGGACAAAACGTGGATAAGTTTGAAAACGAAGGCGATATATTCACTAGGCAAATGACAAATATATGAATGCAGATGGTAAGACCATTGATGCATACGTTTGCAGTATGCAGCATGCACAATTATCTTTTTCGATTACGGTGAAGTTAATTCGTTGAGCATATTGCTAATGAGCATACATGTACATTTAGTTGTTTTCCATGAAAGCATTGAATTTTACTTGACATTTTGCCATAGTGGTAAAAGTCAGAAATGCAATTTCAATCTCCGACTTTCTTTCAGATAAGATGATAAAATTGGGACTCCTCCTTCTACTTGGCTTTGTTGCCATTTGTGCTGCTGCCCCGGCCTCAAGCTCCACCTCTTCCGCAGCTTCGAAGTCCGACTCGAATGTCGATGATAATGACGATGTTGAGGATCAAACTGAAGATGACGATGAAGAAGACGATGAAGAAGACGAAGAAGATGAAAAAGAAGATGACGAAGATGACAAAGATGATGAAGATGACGAAGATGACAAAGATGATGAAGATGACGAAGATGACGAAGATGACGAAGATGACAAAGATGACGAAGATGACGAAGATGACGAAGATGATGAAGATGACGAAGATGACGAAGACGACGAAGATGATGATGACAAAGGTTGCGAAGATGATGATGATGATGAGAGGAAGGTGCTTGCCCTTTTGGCTGACTTCCTCGACGTCTATGGAGTGTGCAAAAATCGTGTAAGAGAGTTCCCTTGCCCACAGAACGACTCTGATCCATGCGATGATATCAAAGGAAAGTTTGAGGACCTGTATAAAAACAAAGAAGAGATTAATCGATCTCTCTTCCGCAACGCATATTTTGCGGCCGCTATAGCAGAAGAGAAATCTGCGAACAACACCAACAAAAAAGAAAAGGATGGATTGAAAGAAGATATAAAGGATCATCGCATGGAAATGGTGAAGTCGATGGATGAAGCAATAGAATCTATTAGCTCCATCATGTGCTGTGCTCAAGCAAAGAAAGAAGATATCATGCATTTTATAGAGGAACAAGAGAAAGAACATGATGATGATGATGATGATGATGATGAAGATGATGATGATGATGATGATGATGATGATGATGATGATGATGATGATGATGATGATGATGATGATGATGATGATGATGATGAAGATGAAGATGATGATGATGAAGACGATGATGATGAAGAAGAAGATGAAGAGGATGATGATGAAGAAGAAGATGAAGAGGATGATGATGAAGAAGAAGATGAAGAGGATGATGATGAAGAAGAAGATGAAGAGGATGATGATGAAGAAGAAGATGAAGAGGATGACCAAACTGGTGGCGACGACGAATAGGTAAACCAACGGATGAAATTCAATGAAGATGAATAGAGTATGAATTCAAGAATCATTGTGACAGTCGGCCATGAAAGTGACGTTTTGAACATTCTTTATTTAATCTGTGCTTCAAAAATGATATTCAATTATACTGTTTATCTTGTCTCGGTCTTCGTTTTTGATTAAAAACATGAGAGATTGAGAGGGATTATGGTAAATTGTTTCATCAACACCATAATCGATATTCTCTCGTTCGTGTAACGGCTTGCAAGGAATCTTATTTTAAATTCAAAAGTGTTGTGCTATAATATCATCACTAGATTAAGGGAAGGTCCGGCATCCACAACGAGTTTCTGCAGGGAGCGAGGTCGAAAATGAGACGTTCAAGGAATCAAGTGCTCCAAAAGCTTACTGCGAATCTGCACGTCTGCCGAGTTCTAGTGAGTTCCTCGTCTTTTGAAGAAAAGAACTCACACAAAGAAAAACATGTAAATCCAATAGGATAAAGATTGCAGTTTTTGGCTAAAATGAAATTGTAAAATGCATTTATCAAGTGTAAGATGCTTTCTGTTATCTACTGAAAAGGGCTATGCCCAGAGGCATAATGTTTGGATTGGAATGTCTTCAGGTAATTTTTTACGTTCATGCACTTCTGTCTATAAAGCTAAACACATTTAGATTTGGCGAGCCTCTTAATGTCAGCAAACACAAACATTTTGAGCAAATTTATCCAAATTCAACCACGTTCTTACATAAATTGTCGACAGATGCATGATAATAGCACATGCACATCATAGGAAATGACCTGAAGACATTCCGTGTCAAAAATTGTGACTCTAGACTTAATGCTTTTCAGTTGATAAGAGAAAGCAACGAAAATGTCATTATAAGCAAACAACTTCAATCTGCGTCCCATTTTCTTCTTTGATCCTGCCTGAAAAGAATAGGAACTCACTAGAACTCGGGAGACGTTCAGATTCGCAGTAGACATAGGGTGTACATCAATTTGTGAGGTCTCATTTTCAGCCTCGTTCCCTGCAGAAACTCGTTCTGGCTGCCGGACTATCGAAGAAAAAGGTGTTGATGAGCTAGTCTTTGAATAATATTTATTGTGTTGCAAGGATGCGGACTCCTATCATTTTCCGACTCAAGGGATTGATAGGACTCCGACTCCGGGTAGCAAATATATATAGCCTAGTTTTTTGAAAAATAAAAAAACTACATCATAGATCATTATGGGCTTAGCTGAACCTATCTTTAGTGATCATTCCTGTATCTATTATCAATCATTTTCGATGAAAGTTGATCAAATGTCGCTTTCTGTTGGATGTATATGACTCGGCTCCTCCCATCTTCTTGATGATGTGTGCTTCACATGGTCTCTTCCAGTCTCTACCAGGCAGGAAAATCCCCCATCCTTCTTCAAAAAAATGAGTACTCTTTCGATTTTAATATGGGTTTTGAGGGGCCATCACACACGATAAGCGTGAGGCAAGAGGTAGTGTTCTCAAACAAACTAGCTTTTCATTTTTGTCTGTGATGTGACCTTTGGGGCGTAGGTGTGATCGAGGCTAGGAAGGCTTGTCTTCTCTACTAAATCACCGAGTGAAAAGACAGTCCTTTTTCACTATCACGGTTCATTCCCTCAACAATTACAAGCTTTACATGTACTGCTGTCTCTGTACTTTTGTTTGACGGAGAAAGTTGACATCAAGACAGTGACACTTATATGCACGAGAATAAATAATTTCTTTGTATTATATTTCGGTTGTAGTTATAAGTCGGAGTCCAGCAAAATGATAGGACTCCGGGACTCCGACTCTGTATCCCTGTTGTGTTGCAACAATCGGTTCACCACTAAGTAGCTAGTGGCGTGGGTCTCATTCTCAAGTTCTCCTTTGTCCGATCCAAAATATAACTGCTAAGATCATTTTATCATGCATGTCAAGTTTCATGTTAAATAGAGATACGCTGACTGCACCTTATAACAGCTTGCAAAACTTTGACTGTCAGCATATACTGGGTTTCCAAAAAGTTTCGCCCGATTTTATTTGCCAATAGCTACTGTAAGTTTTTCAGCTAACGTAAAAGATTAACAGTATGCAATGATAACTGCGAAGGAAGCAGTGATACAGCAATAGCTACAGATGAAATTGCTCCAATTCTACTCCATTTTGTTCGATACAAGAGAGCAGCTACGAAGTACACAGCGGCAAACTTTACAGGAGTGTTGTTCTTCTTCGACTGTGGCGAACTTTGATTAATTACTCGACGAATGTTAAGAAGGGTCCGTGGTTTCTCTTTGTGCATCATGTCTTTAAGTGCACCCAGCAAGACGAAATCCGTGAACGCACTGTCCGGCCATTCACGAACACGACGCGCCTGGTGGAACGGAGCTCCATTTTGCTGGAAGTGAATGTCTCATTGCTGTTGCATTGATAAAAGAAGTACCGGTTTGAGGCATATTGTTCTCCAGTGACCGCTGCATCGAAGATGAAATGTTTCGATAAAATCTCATTGCTTGACATCGCAGCCAGACGGTCACTCCAGGAATTTTCATGTGGATTTTCATGACTCCAATGCGAACAGTGATGTCGATTTGTGCAACCACTTAATTTAAAGGATGATTCATCTGACCACCACATCTTGTCCTGTACAGTTGCTTCAACGCGCTTCATGTTAAAGAACATATCCGAGAATTTAACTGTGCGATCGGCATCTTCGTCGTACAGAGTATTGAGGAGGCGAGAAATGTAAGGCCTCAAGCTTCTTTTACTCAACTATTTAGTAGAGTATGATTGCATGCAATCTCACTTGATAGCCGCCGAACAGATTTCTGAGGAATACCTATGCGACTAGCTTCCGTCTGATCACCTTGTTAATCAGATGTTGCTCAGTGCCGAAACGTTTTTCGCATTGCTACTTCGCAGTTGCTCTATTGGATGAAGCACAATGAAGAACAATTTGAATTTCGCTGGTATTTATTGTTGCATCCCTCTTTCTTTCATCGTTATCATTGCACAGCTTCCTTCGCAGTTATTATTCTTTACTGCTTTACACGTATTTTGCTATAGTTAGCTGAAAAACTTACTGTATATGCTGACAAATAAAATTGGGCGAAACAAATAAAGTCGCAATGTAAGCCTTATCATCTAGGCAAAAGATATGGTGTGTCATCGCTGATGTTTGTGTCAAAAGCATAAAAATTCCCCCTATCATGCGAATTTCAAAAGATGTCTTATGCTGCCACGGCGATCAGTGAACAACTTCCTAACGTGTTCATTTCTAAAGTGCCTTTTGAAGTGTTCCCTTCTCTTGAAAAATTTCTACGGGTCCTGACTTTATTCCGAGGAAACTGTGTAGATTGTCTGCCCCCTTCACATGTGAACCTCTTTGTCACATAAAAAAACACATGCAATATTTCGAGAGAAGTGCCATCAAAATTCAACTTATGCTGTATATCACCTCTTCAGAAAACGACAGCTGCTAATATAAGTACGACCAATCACACTGGTGAGCGTTCCAGCGATATGATATTGTTTGAGACAAATGTATTGAATAGCATGTTCGACTGCTTATATTGTGATTTCCCATATTTTCAATTTGATTATTTGCGAAAGTCTAATACCACGAGCATCCTAATTTCTATTCACGACTTTGCTACAAAATATTTGGAGTGCCGTAATGTCAAGTCATGTGCTTTTATCAACTTAGATGTTTCTTACGCATTATATACCACTTGATCATTGTATTCTGTTATAAAACTTTGTGCTTTCGGCTATCCTGGTTTTTTTTCATATAGTCAAATAATACTTACACAGCTGATGGCAGTCGACGGGAGGTTGTTCGATTTCATTGTGGATATTACACCAATTTGTCACGTTTCCCTAAGAATAAGTTTACTGCTAAAAATATTTTCACTTTATTGCTAAAAACTATACACGTCCGAGCTTTTGCGAGCCGGCTCGTATTGTCAGGGAGCAAGGCAGGAGTGGAGAAAAATATTTCCGTAATCGTTTTCAAAGTGTAATGATAAGTGGCACTGTTTTCTATCCCCTTCCTGTTTCTACGGTGTACCTCAAGGCTTATCCATTCCTTCTTGTTGTATATTGTCATGATCTCCTACGACTGTCTGACACCACTGAGATTGTGCAATATGCTGAAAATGTATGTGAGATTGCTCCTTTTTTCAAGTCGTCTTCGGATAATTGCACTGAAATTGTGGATGCGGAACGTAGTCATCTCAGACACTGGGCTTATGTTAATGATTGAAAATTGAATCTGGACAAGAATGAGGTGATTTGCTTTTCCAAGGAAAGCTGGACAATTGATTAAGACCTTCCTCTTTATATTGTTGATCACATAAGGTTCCTAGGTGTGACGTGTACAAACAATTTATATAGGACAAAGCATTGTTACGAATTGGAATTGAAAGGTTCTCGTCAATGATAATTTTGAGATTGTTATAGCCCGTGCTCACTCACGACGAACTATATGGATTGCTTTTAGAGCCAATGTTGACATTTCTCTATTGCTTGCCTTATTTGGTATATTGAACTTTGAATGTCGCGATGTGATAGAAAAGATTTTCAAGCGTTCCAAGAGAATAATGTTTACGTCCGATTGTCACTGTTCTAACACACTTGCTACCTTTCAAAATCGTCGGCGAGACTTTTCCAACAAGTTTTACGACAAATGACAGGAAACCCAATTATCATGCTCTTGACATTACCACACACCTGTCCACGAACAATCGAATACGTGTTAACTTTCCTCCACAAGACATTGTGTATTTGCACAATTTTGAATTAATGCCTTGCATTTCACTACATTTCTAGAATCAACGAATAATGTCCTGTATTCATAAGTCACAATAGCATTCATTATTTGTCCTTAAGAACATAACGACGTTGACAACATCAGCCTTACGTAGAGATCGTATGTCACTTATCAGAAGCTTTACACCTCAGACCATGCGCTGATCGCCTACTTGTTTTGTAGGTTTAGTGGAGAGGAGCTGACATGCAGATTTCGTGATATCGGAGCACACGGTGTTCCCGTTTGAAGATTCAGACTAAAATAATGCCATCGACCAGTTGATGGTTTGAGGTCTCACGAGAGGGAGGCTTGCTAGCAATGAATCACCGAGTGGAAAGATAATCATTTTTTTACCACCACGGTTCATTCCATCGAACATTATTAGCTTTGCACAGATGTCTCTGTACTTTTGTTTGACGGGGAAATTCGACATCAAGACAGTGACACTTATACACGAGGATAAATTTCTTGCGTTATACATGCATTTCGGGTCTGTATAGGCCGGAGTCCTATCATTTGACAGGACTCTGATGCCGACCAAAATGATAGAACTCCGGGACTCAGACTCCGCATCCCTGCCTTTCGGGGCATTTCGATAATTTCCCGCTGCTTTACCGATAGTATATGTGGCTATACGGCTGATATAACTAATTTATGCGATAATATTCAACAAAAATAGAGTCAAGACTAGCAGAAGGTCTAGTCTTGGCACAGAAATACCACCAAAGCAAATATTTCAGGATAAAGGACTTTTCATAGAGCAGTACAAGGGACTGTAGAGATTGGAAGTTGGCATAGATTGAATGCCGCATCCACAGCCTTGACGTTGCCGATTGGAAGCGATGCAAAGTACTGGAATAAAAGGCCACAAAATTACAAATTGGCATGACATGCATTTTTGTCTAAAAACAACATGTTTTTCAAATGAGGTTCTTGAATTCTTGATATTGCTTGTGGTTTCAAACACTCCTTTCATAGGTACTTTTATCGTAGCAGACGAATATCATCCCAAGGAACTGACACTCGAATGACGGAAAAATAGTATTCATTCAGTGTCTATGCACAGCTAGTTTATTACTTTTGTCACTACTATGTGCTGTAGTATGGAAAGAGTAATATCGATAAAGTTATGAATGAATGTATCGAAGAGCGCTTCCGTGGCGAGTATATTGTTTATGCACAAAGTTAAATGATGGAACTTAGTCTCAGTACTTTCAACTTGGGAAATCAATCATCAGGCATTGTTAATGTGTTTTGATTGTCACCAGAATTATGAGGTATGCCAAATTGCTCTCCGGTGTTGTGAGATTTTGTACTTCTTCGTCGCAAAATCGTGCTTATTGGAAGAATCTGTCGGCGTCGAGCGTACGAAAATCGAACTTCTTCATTCAAGGCAATATGGAAGAGGAAAACGAAGAATCCCTGAAAAACAATTCAATAACGAGTGTGAGCATGTCAGTAGAAAGTCTTTGTTTCGCATGTCATTATACATTCAAAATAAATCTCCATAGACTTAAGAAATGAAGGACACCTCCAGTACAAAATACCAGGGCTCAGCAAATAGTTGACCGCGGACCAGGCGCCGTCCGCGACTATTTTCGAAAATCGCCTCCGCAGTACCTTTTGTACTTCTCATCAAAAGCATTTTCCTGTCCCATGCATTATTATTTTCTATGAGACACAATAACATGTACACTAATTATGGTATAATTAATATCTCTGTCAGTAGATCGGCACCAATAACTCACTATAATAAGTCCTATAGGAATCCTTTAGCCTATCACACAGCAGCTTCTAAGAGAGTTAACTTCAGTCCTCTAATGAATGGAGCTAATGACATGCTGATGCGTTTTACATCGAACGCATTGGTGCCAAAAATGGCAAAAAGTGTGAAATATGATACTTGGAGAAAAATCATTCAATTTTCAATGGGAATTACAAATCTCCCGAGGTCACTTTTGCTTTTAGCCAATTTCTGAATCACTGTGTTTAGTAGATTGCATCTGTATTGATCAGAATCAAAGTTGATAATATACATCAGAGTTAAGAACCATTTTTAGACTTTTGCATTAACCCAGTCCATACAGGGCTGTGAAGTGCAGCCTCCTTCCTTCTTAACTTCTAAAATATTTCTGAGAAATACAACTCAAACATGCGCATGCACGTATATGAATAGTGGAATATTCCCTCCTAAAGCAGCCGTTCAAAAATATTCAAATACAAGTAATGGGATTACATACATAGAAAATGGACGGCGTCGACATACCCGAAGAATCCAACTGATAAAAAATATATACAGAACTATTTATTCAAAAGTGCCTATTACTGTCCAACATTTCAGTAAATAGTAATTGCATAACATTTGGATTTCCAAAATTCCATTTTTATGGCATAATGAGCATGATATGATTCAGACTTATATTTATGTCGTCCCCATACTAAAATCGATGCGCTTCTTTAACCGTTAAACAAAGTGCTTGCCAAAATTGAAAATTACCAAGTTTTACTAGCTTTTTCATAAAAATAATAGTGGTTCGCATCTTCAAAGTCCTTGCGATGTAAGGAATAAAAACATGCAAAGTTGATTTAAATTAGTTCAATATATTGGTTGCATCCATTGGGTACATGCTATGGTTCTTTTTCAAGATTCTTTCAACGCTTTTTTTGTTAACACTAATGTAATCTAGTCGATCGAGTATGCAGCTGTCGGATGACGACAAGCAATTAGAGAACACTTGTCTTTGCTCTCTCACACTGACTGCAGATTGTTGACTTTGCAAGTTTGTGCAGTTTGTCAATGATGAGGAAGATGTTGAAAGAGGTTGTTAAAGGAATTATTGAACATATTCATATCAAACTTGTAAATTCTTACTCCTTACATAGCGAGGATCCTGAAGTTACCAAACACTAATATTTTCAGTCATTACTGTAGTCACGATTTTGTGATATCTGTTACTATATTACTATTTCTTTCCTACTTCGCCGATTTCAACAATATGTCAAAAGAAGCCTCAGGAAGTGTTCGTTTGCCTCATTCAGGCTGCTACAATTAGTTGAATGTGGTTACTATTATAAAGTCCCATATCTGTTTCTATATGATAGATGATGCAATAGCAGGTCTTACTTCAAATTTATACTAACGCTGTCAACTTGACTCACGTACTCACCTGTAAGGAATTCAAGAGAGCAAATAGATAATGAAAGAAAACCATCGATTCATTCACAGTCACCAGACCAACTATCCACGTAATTCCAAGCAATGGCAAAAGGGTAAAACTGGCTTTAAAAAACGATCTGTAAAACAAATGACGGCACGAATATTTATCGATGCAGCAACACCTATCAATCATCTTACTTCATCTTTTGAGTTCGACTTTGCATGCTGGTTTTTTTTATGCTGAGAAAGACTCGTAGAGTTTTGATGAGGATCACAGTATTTATCTGAAAGCAGGCATAAGGTAAATCGATAAAGTTTCAGCAATCACATATTATGGAGTTATGCGTCGTCCATTCTCGTGGAAGAGCAATCAATTCACAAGATGTACCGATATAGTTGTTAACTGAAACATTACTACAATTGTTATGATGTTGAACATAAAGAAATGCGAGCAATCAGCCCAGAGATGCCAATTCACCATAACTAATGGGTCGACAGGAAGTATTTGCGGCTTACTAATCACAACTCACCATATTTCCATTTGTGGTGATGTGTACATACAGAATCAAATGGTCACAATATCGCATTACTTACATTCTATAGTCGTGAGTCTGCAGAAGACTTCATCTGTGCAAATAACTACAGTCTGCGACATTGTATTAGGACTACCCATATTTTTTTAGTTTTTTACAGCTAGCTACTTGTTGATGTCACATTATCCTTCACCCTTGCCAATACATTAAATAGGCATGTATGCCAACAGTATACCATAACATAGGCATCTATTGATCAATGACACAGCACAGAACACCAGCCACTCAAACAAAAAAATTGACCGCGACATATGATTAGGACAACCTTCGACATCTAGATAAGAAACTTTCCTTTGTACATGACAACGCTGTGTTACTGCCCTATGATCAGTTATTTACGTTTATGGCGATTTCCTAGCAATGCAAATTGTGTGTTCTGGTTGCCTTATGTGTGCATGTGTGCACTGTCTGCTTGCTGTGAGAAAGGTGCATTTGAGGAATTTTTATTAATGTGTGGTATGCGTCGTCGCTTACGCACGCGCACTGTTATCGGTCAACAACAATGATATTGATATTTATTAACAAATCGATTATTGTTTGCTTTTCATCATGGAGACCAGATATCCTCGCTACTAAGACAACATAGATATCTGTCAATATAATTTATCTTTAAGTTTTACGTGGACTATCTAGCTATTAAATGAATCAGGATACCCTTTTCAATTAACTAGATATCTCCTCTGATTGTCATGACCTTCTCCTAACTATTCTATCAGTCATATACACCTTTTCACTTCTGTCTACTACTTGCAATTCATTTGAGTAAAATTTTCATTCAATTCAATTAGATTACCATGGTAGCCTATTGATTTGTACATGATGGGTCTAAATTTTTTATTTACATTTTCCACCAAAAAAATCTGCTTCAGTCCAATTAAGTAAATAACCCTTCTCAGATGTAGACTTAACCCCCGAAATCCGAACTCTATCACCAGCATTTATTTTCTTTTCATTGGAAATGTTTTTCGCTTTCTCATCATACAGCCGAAGCCATACATCCATCGTATTATCTGGGGTAACATCAAGTGGTCGCATCTTAATAATACGATGATAGCTTTCATTGCAATTCTTAACAAATTTCTGCACCTCACCTACACAAACATGTATATTTTTTGCAGTGAAATAGCGTCATATTTTCGTCAAATGTGCAAATGAATCTCTCAACCATGCCAGCTTTATAAGCACTTTTGACACTGAACAATTCTGCATTATGACTTTTAAGGAGACATCGAACATGAGAGTTTTCGAATGACCTCTCTTGATCGGTGTGTATTCTTTGCGGAACCCGCTCCTCATCGAAAATATTCTGAAAGCCGGTTCAATTTCTGGTCTTCCTTTAGATTTCAACGCATGTAGTAGTAGTAGTAGTAGTAGTAGTAGTGGGTAATAAATAGCGTCGACCATGGGTTGGTCGACGCATGTCGCTCGCTCTGCCCAAATCCCACAAAATCGGTAGTTGAAAACACTATCAAGTTGGAAGAGCACCAATATATTCGCCCACGTTTAAGGGCTTCGTCAGTGGGTATGAAGTGACAAAGTGTGCATAATAATGTCTGTGATAGTTGAATTGACACTTGACTGCCAATCGATCTGGGTTCGTGTAAGCAAAGCACATGAGACATTGTTGATGCAGCATGACAGATATCTATGAATGCAAATGCCAACAGGATGAATGAAATGACAAAACAATTAAATGACAATAGACAGAGATTAAATGATATAAATGCGGAGAATAGTAAATGAAAAATACGATCGTAAAGACAGTAAAAAATGTAAAAAATAAAGAGAGGTCATCGTAAAATGCTGACAAGATTTCTATCTGTCTTGTATGACAGGCGAACAGAAGTGTCAGTCACCTGTTGGCAGGCATCCTTGATAAAAGCATTGAGCCTTGCAGTACACGGGCTATGATGGGTAACCAAATTCACTGTAAGTGGGGCATTTGCGATTGAGCGATTGAGGCCGTTAGTCGCAGAGTGCTTAATGATTTGATCCAACGGGTCTCTTTTACCAGGCGGTTCCGATCAGAGGGACAGCGATCAATGGCAAAAAAAGAAAGAGACGAGATATCGCACACATCCGAAAAATGCGGTACCAGTGCCGAAGCTGGATCCCTTCGTCTGATGGCGCGAAGATGTTCACCAATTCTTTGTCGAAGAGCATTAGATGTCTGACCAACGTATGATTTTTGACATTCAGTACATTTTATTACATAAATGCAACCCGAAGAACTACAAGTGAGGTTAAATAGTATCGCATGAGATCGCAAGGAAACAGCATCCGTAAAAGTGTTGCATTCTACAGCATATAGGCAGGCGCCACAACGAAGGCCCTCACATTTCCTGAAGCCTGGTGTCCAGGATGAGGCGAAGTCAGAGAGCTTGAGAACACGACGCCAGGCGGAACGAATTGTCGTTCTGGTAACGCCGAGGGAACGCCAAACAGGAAACACAGTGTGACATGTTTCATCAAAGTCTTCACGTGTTGAGGAGCGAGTCGCCCACCTGAGGATTTGAGAAAAAATTACACCCTTATGTGCATGACTGGGATGATGGGAACTCAGAGGTAAAACTTGATGGCAGGCAGTGTCTTTGAAGCCAATTCTATGGGAGAGTTGATTTGATGGTGAGCGATAAATCTCAACGTCCAAGTAGCGGATTGACGATTGATGATGTTGCAGATCAACTTGAATGTGACTGTCGATTGAGTTAAGGTGATGGAGGAAGGTATGAAGAGATTCCAATCCATGATCCCAAATGGCAAAAACATCATCCTGGAATCGGACCCACATACTTGGTTGAAGTTGGAATGAGGAGAGAGCAGACAGTTCCCATTCTCGGAGATAAATGTTGGCAAAGGAGCCACCGAATGCCTTCCCCATGGCGACACCAGATACTTGTAGATATCTCTCTCCTTGAAAAACGAAGTCATTTCCTTCTAAAGAAAGTCGGAGGAGTTGTAGTATGGCCTCGGTTGGTCTTTGAGAATCAGGATGACGATGAAAGGCTCTGGAGACACGTTGAATGCCTTCGTTTATGGGCACATTTGTGTAAAGTGAGCGTACATCAAAAGTGCAAAAGATGGAGCTATGAGTTATTTGCTGATTACGGAGGATGGCCACGAGATGTTGAGTATCCAGTAAAAAACTTGAGAGACGTTTCGCAAGAGGGAAAAGAAAAAACTCGATCATTCGAGCAATGTTGCTGGAGTTCGTGGATGCATCGACAACAATTGGTCTTCCAGGAGGCGTTACAGGTGAAGACCAAGGGGATTTGTGAACTTTGGGCAGGATACGGAAGGTTCGTTCTCTGGGTTGGATAGTAGCAGAAAGAAACCGGAATTCTTTATTTGAGATAAAGTTTGTGGAGCGGAGGCTGGAGAGAATGCGATTGAAGTCATTACTACCCACTGGAAGCGACTGCTGTTGAGTGGCGTAGAAAGTGCTATCAGATAGCTGTCTGAGACATTCTTCACGGTAAACTGTAGAGTCCATTATAATCCATTTGCCACCTTTATCTGCAGGAAGGATAGTGACATCATGGTTGTTGGCGATTGAGGTAAGAATTCTCTGTTCATTTGGATTGAGATTACTGCACTCAAAACAAGTATGATCACTGAAGAGTATTGAACGAGCAGCCGATATGATGCGCTGACAAAGGCGATGAATGTCTTGTGAAACAAGGCCCTGAGGTGGCCAAGAGTAAGACTTAAGAGTTCCAAATCGACAGCGGACAGAGGAAGGAGAATTGTTGCGTAGGCAGGAAGACCATTGAAGTTTTCGGGCAAAATCAAGAACAAAACAGAATGCTGAGGCGTGATTGCACCTTGTAGGAGTTGGGATGAAAGTTGTTGGTCTGTTTAGAAGACAAAGTAGTTCATACGAGGTGGGTAAAGACGACGACAGATTGTAGATAGAGTTGAGCATTTGAGCGGTAAGCCTCCCATAAGTTAGTTTAAATGGTTCGTGATTTTCAAAAACACTTGCGATCTGGTGCTAGCATCCCAGGTATTGCCGGATGAGATGAAAGGATGCGGAGATGCAAGGACCAGGCAGCTAGAAGGATGTTTATTGCGTACTAATGCTGAAAATTCTTGATGAACAGCACGTTCCGCAGGCGTGAAGATATCCGTGACACCTGATAAAATTACAAACAGAGTCGCGTCGGGAAACAACTGGTGCAGACGAGCTAGTAAACTTTTGAGGGTGCTGAAATTTGTTATCAGTCTATTTCTGCGGTCAAGAAGGCTCAGACAGATGAAGACTTTCGAATACCGAGGAACACTTGTCAAGTTACAGGCGTAGGCTCGAAGGGCGGAAAGTCTTCCATTCGGCAAGGAAACGACTTGACAACGAGAATCATTGAATGATTCTAAATTGGAATCGCCAAAAATGAGAGCGGACGGTTGGTGTAAAGCAGAATTTACAGTTGGAGGAGAATACAGATTTGTATTAAGGACAGGCGAGTCAATTGACGAAGTCGATGTAGTGGGAAGAGTAGGTGTATTGGAGTTTGAATTCGGAGAAGTACCGTCAAGATTATCGTTTGAGTCGGGAGGTGGATCACGTACGGAAGAACTCGTTGACGACGAGGCTGCAGGATTGGCAGGTGCGGTCGGCCTAGCGGTGGAAGAGCTTGCACCAAGACCATGTGTAACCATCGTAGATGAAAGAGCAAGTGTAGACGAGATCTCATTAACAGAAAACTGAGAGGCACTAATCGCTGGAGGAGATGTGGAGGTTGGAGGAGGTACCGATGATAATGCTGACGAAGAAGAGTCGATGGCTGGAAGTGGGTCTGGTGTTGAGTCGGTGGCAGATAACTGGTTTGAGCGGATCAATGACAATGCGTCATCTAAAACGGTGTTGCGGAGTTTTCTTCCTAGTTGTTTGCGGGCTCAATGGCATGAGAGTGATAACGAAGAAGATAGCACATCTGCCGGGATCGATGTTGAGCGGATGGTGATCAGAGTGTGGTCCAAAGTCGAAGAGTAATGCTCCTTCAGAGAGCTGAAACTAGCAAGCAGCCACTCATCAGCTAAACGAGCCGAAAGCCGCTTGAAGTCGGGTGAAGCGAAGGCTGGAGTCAGGAGAGTGGAGAGTTTGTTACACATACGTGTTAAGGATGGAGGAGGGCCTTGAGTTAGCAGAGCGAGATGATGAAAGCATTTTATAACATAGAAATGCGCCTTGGTGAGTTCAAAATGAGCTGGTGGAACTTGGCGAGACGAGAGAGTTCTGTTGTACTGAACAGGAATACGATGATAAGAGTTTGAGAAATTGCCTGAGGACGACGCGTTGAGAAGTGGACAGGGTCCTAGGATAGAGCGAGAATGGGCAGGCACTGGACGCGTAGGAGTGGGTAATAAATAGCGTCGACCATGGGTTGGTCGACGCATGTCGCTCGCTCTGCCCAAATCCCACAAAATCGGTAGTTGAAAACACTATCAAGTTGGAAGAGCACCAATATATTCGCCCACGTTTAAGGGCTTCGTCAGTGGTTATGAAGTGACAAAGTGTGCATAATAATGTCTGTGATAGTTGAATTGACACTTGACTGCCAATCGATCTGGGTTCGTGTAAGCAAAGCACATGAGACATTGTTGATGCAGCATGACAGATATCTATGAATGCAAATGCCAACAGGATGAATGAAATGACAAAACAATTAAATGACAATAGACAGAGATTAAATGATATAAATGCGGAGAATAGTAAATGAAAAATACGATCGTAAAGACAGTAAAAAATGTAAAAAATAAAGAGAGGTCATCGTAAAATGCTGACAAGATTTCTATCTGTCTTGTATGACAGGCGAACAGAAATGTCAGTCACCTGTTGACAGGCATCCTTGATAAAAGCATTGAGCCTTGCAGTACACGGGCTATGATGGGTAACCAAATTCACTGTAAGTGGGGCATTTGCGATTGAGCGATTGAGGCCGTTAGGTCGCAGAGTGCTTAATGATTTGATCCAACGGGTCTCTTTTACCAGGCGGTTCCGATCAGAGGGACAGCGATCAATGGCAAAAAAAGAAAGAGACGAGATATCGCACACATCCGAAAAATGCGGTACCAGTGGCGAAGCTGGATCCCTTCGTCTGATGGCGCGAAGATGTTCACCAATTCTTTGTCGAAGAGCATTAGATGTCTGACCAACGTATGATTTTTGACATTCAGTACATTTTATTACATAAATGCAACCCGAAGAACTACAAGTGAGGTTAAATAGTATCGCATGAGATCGCAAGGAAACAGCATCCGTAAAAGTGTTGCATTCTACAGCATATAGGCAGGCGCCACAACGAAGGCCCTCACATTTCCTGAAGCCTGGTGTCCAGGATGAGGCGAAGTCAGAGAGCTTGAGAACACGACGCCAGGCGGAACGAATTGTCGTTCTGGTAACGCCGAGGGAACGCCAAACAGGAAACACAGTGTGACATGTTTCATCAAAGTCTTCACGTGTTGAGGAGCGAGTCGCCCACCTGAGGATTTGAGAAAAAATTACACCCTTATGTGCATGACTGGGATGATGGGAACTCAGAGGTAAAACTTGATGGCAGGCAGTGTCTTTGAAGCCAATTCTATGGGCGAGTTGATTTGATGGTGAGCGATAAATCTCAACGTCCAAGTAGCGGATTGACGATTGATGATGTTGCAGATCAACTTGAATGTGACTGTCGATTGAGTTAAGGTGATGGAGGAAGGTATGAAGAGATTCCAATCCATGATCCCAAATGGCAAAAACATCATCCTGGAATCGGACCCACATACTTGGTTGAAGTTGGAATGAGGAGAGAGCAGACAGTTCCCATTCTCGGAGATAAATGTTGGCAAAGGAGCCACCGAATGCCTTCCCCATGGCGACACCAGATACTTGTAGATATCTCTCTCCTTGAAAAACGAAGTCATTTCCTTCTAAAGAAAGTCGGAGGAGTTGTAGTATGGCCTCGGTTGGTCTTTGAGAATCAGGATGACGATGAAAGGCTCTGGAGACACGTTGAATGCCTTCGTTTATGGGCACATTCGTGTAAAGTGAGCGTACATCAAAAGTGCAAAAGATGGAGCTATGAGTTATTTGCTGATTACGGAGGATGGCCACGAGATGTTGAGTATCCAGTAAAAAACTTGAGAGACGTTTCGCAAGAGGGAAAAGAAAAAGAGTAGTAGTAGTAGTATGGTAGGAAAAGCGAAGATCTCTGGCAGATCTCCGCGTGCCGCTCGCCATACCCCTGATAGCGCAAAACCAGGCAGTGTTGCTAAGAAATATAATTTTATAGGCACCAAATATTTCGCCTGTTAGGCTTCGACTGTGGTGTGCACTGAAGTTACAAGCAAAATTTACACATTAAGTATCGTACGCTAAGAGAACTTTCAATAACATAATCGATTCACAATAACTGACAATAAAAGCTGGTCCCAAATAGACAATAAAAGATATCTCGATTGATACTGACAGAGTTACATGCAATCGGCTGACGTATGCACGGTAGGAAGTGCGACATAGATATCATGCAATGCAATCATACAATGCAGTGCTTAAACAGCTAACAGGATAATCAGGTGAGTATCCAGTGTATGGTAAAATGTTACATGATGACTGACATGTAAAATAAAGAAAAAATCAAAAAAAGCATCAAAGAAGGTAAGTATCTCATCTCAAAATACAACGCAGATTCTTATCAGTTTTTTGTGACAAGCGAACATGCACATTTAAATCGTTACATAAATTTTTCACTAAACTGTTCAGCTTGGATGTACAATCACTTCGGAAAGTGACAAGATTGATCGTGGAATTTTGAATGGGCAAACTTCGATTGAGTCCAGCAGGCAAAAGCGAGTTCAGGCGTTGGATCCACATTCTTTCTTTTTGAAGGCGTCGAGAAAGGGAAAAGCAACGGTCAATGGCAAAAAATTGGAAGGAGGAAAGGTCGCAAGATGAGTTGAAATGTGGGTTCATAGGTGAGTTCGGACAATTTGAGGATATAGCTCGTACGTGTTCACCAATGCGCTGTCGGAGGGGTTGCGAAGACTGACCGACATATAAAATTGAGCAGGATGTGCATTTAATAACATATATGCAGTGAGTAGTATCACAGGATAAGTTAAAAGAAATATTGTACATTCGATTACGTGAGTTGCGAAAAACTTTCACACTACAAGCAAAACGGCAAGCTCCGCACCTTTGACCGTCACAGCGAGAGAACCCGGGGGACCATTGTGGAAAAAGGCGAGACAAAATAGAGGCACGTTTGACTGAACGTCTTACAAGTGAACGCGTGATTCCTTGAGATCGCCAAAAAGGAAATACCTCATTACAAACAGACCTAAAATTCTCATTATTTGAGGAATGCGTAATAAAACGTAAAATTTGAGAATAAACGACACCTTTATGTACATGATAGGCATGATGTGAAAATTTGTTCAAAAGATGATGACAAGAGTTGTCTTTAAAAGCTACTCGATAGTCGAGCGTGGACGAATCATGCGAGTCACGATAGATTAAGAGGTCAAGGAAGCGAATTGACGTGGTGTCATAGGTGAGATCAACTTGAATATGGGGGTCCACAGAATTCATGTGATCACGAAGTTGGAGCAAAGAGTCAAGACCATGATCCCACAGAATGAAAATGTCATCTTGGTATCTCTTCCAAAGAGACGGGGTAAGATGAAAAGTCGAAGAAATTGTTTCCTCCCAGTTGCCAAGGTAGATATTTGCGAATGATCCACCGAAGGATTTTCCCATGGCGACGCCCTTTGTTTGCAACCAGTAAGTATCGCCAAAGCAAAAGTCATTTCGCTCAAGAGACAGTTGTAGGAGTTGCAGAAGAGCCTCGTTGGGACGCTGCGCTTGAGGATATCGAGCAAATGCTTGAGAGACCCTGTTGATACCCTCATTGATGGGAATATTGGTATACAGGGATCTCACATCAAAAGTGCAAAGTAACGAAGTTGGTTGGATAGTTGTGGATCGAAGGACAGCAATTAGGTGGCTAGAGTCCACTAGAAAGCTCGGAAAACTGCTTGCTAGAGGGAACAGGTAGTATTCGATAAGCTTGGTGATGTTGCTGCTGTTGCTGTTTACATCTGATACTATAGGCCTACCAGGCGGCCTGATCGGAGAGGGCCACAGTTCTTTATGTATTTTCGGAAGCATGTCGAAGTGACGGGAGCGAGAAGCGGGGTCAGGCATCAGGAAATTAAATTCCTTTCGATTGATGGCTCTGGACGAAAGCAGATTGTTCAAAACGTCTTGGTATAAGGAGTCAGAGTCGGAAAGCAAGTCAGGCAGAGGAGTGTAAAAATTGAGGTTGGAAAGATGGTCAGTGCACTCGTCTATGAATTGTGGCCACGAGATGTTGAGTATCCAGTAAAAAACTTGAGAGACGTTTCGCAAGAGGGAAAAGAAAAAGAGTAGTAGTAGTAGTAGTAGTAGTAGTAGTAGTATGACGTAATAAAGAGCGTTGAGAACGCATGCCTCTCTCTCTGTTCCCCGTGTATCAGACAGAAACCAAAATAACGCTGTTTGAAGCCAAAATAAATGTAATGCCAGATATTTCGTCTAGAATAGACTTTCTCAATGGCAGAACTGAAGTGACAGGACACAAAAAACGAACGCGGACTCGAAGAGTATTCACATGCGTGTGATATAAAATTCTCATCTCTATGCATGCAATGTGTACAGCAATCAACAATAGGATGCATAGATATGGACAGTGATAAAGTAAGACAATAGAGATGGAGTAAACAATAAAGACATGGAGATATCACGATATGCATAATACAAAATCGCTAAATATGAACTTAGCGGGTGTAATAATAAAAATTAAATTGAAAATAAATTAATAACAACATGATATGCAAAGTCAAGTTTATCTTAACAGGCTTCTCAAATTCCGATCTGTTTTGTAGCAGAAGCGAACGGAAACGGACTCAGTGCTGCATGCTTGACGGATAAGACTGTTGAGGAGATCCGTGCAATCAGACTTGAAGGTCAGCAAATTGACGGTGTCACTTACTGTCCCAACGTTGTCATTCAGACCGTTGGGAAAGATAGTTTTAAGGCTTCGTATCCACTTCGATTCTTTGAGCAGACGCGTTGAGTCATTGAAGGCCCGATCGATTGCAAAGAACGTAAAATCATCAGGAGAGCAGATTTCACGAAAATGTCTTGAGACATGCGTAGCTGCGGCACCATGAATCTGTCTCAGGTGCTCACCAATCCTTTGCCGAAGAGGATTTGACGATTGGCCTACATACAGTACTTGGCAGTGGCGACAACGGATTATGTAAACACAGTTAGTGGAAGCACAAGTCAAGGATAGCAAAATGGGATGTAGAGGAGATATTAGCCGAGCTCGGAAGACAGAGCACTCCAAAGCAAAGGTGCAGGCGATGCATCTCTGGCCCACACAGCTATACGGAAACCACTTGACCAATTACTCTGAAAACCCGTCAGACGATAAACCTGTCTCATGGCAGACCGAATGGACGTGCGGGAAATCCCACAAGCACGCCATTTGGGAGAAACCTCATGGAAAGTCGTCAGGAAGTCTTCGGCTGTGGACGATCTCGTTGCAAGTCGCAGCAGTTGTGAGAAAATGACTGAACGATGCACGTGACCGGCATGATAGGAGTCAGATGGGAGAAGTCGATGGCAGTCAGTATCTTTGAAGCCCACACGATAACCAAGATGATGGTTTGAAGCACGATATACGGTGAGATCTAAGAACCGCATTGAATTAGGATCATATTGCAGATCAACCTGTATGTTGGGATCAATACTGTTTACGAAGTTGTGAAATTCCGCCAGTGCCGCTGGGCCGGCATCCCAAATAAAGAATATGTCATCCTGATATCGATACCATATCGTGGGACGAGACGTTGATGAGCTGATGATAGCACTTTCCCACTCCGCCAGATACAAATTCGCAAAAGAGCCACCAAAAGCTTTGCCCATCGCCACTCCCGACACCTGCAAGAACCAGCTGTCGTTGAGTTGGAAGTCATTATTGTATAATGATAGACGCAATAGAGATAATACCTCCGAATCTGGATGGTCAGGATCTGGATGACGTTGGAAAGCACGCTGGATTCGAGGGATTCCCTCCTCAATAGGAACATTTGTGTACAGAGCCCTTACATCAAAAGAACATAACAAGGAGCCCGGCTCGATCGATGAAGTTCGTAAGATAGCTATGAAATGGGCAGAATCTCGCAGGTAACTGTCCATGCGCTTGACGAGAGGATAGAGGAAAAATTCTATATAGCGGGCCACGTTGCTAGTATTTGTCCTCACATCGGAGACGATCGGTCTGCCAGGTGGCATGGCAGAAGTAGGCCAACTGCATTTATGGATTTTCGGAAGAAGGTCAAAGCGACGAGATCGTGGTTGAGTGGGTCCCATCAGAAAAGAAAGCTCTTTACGAGTGATCACATGTCTTGAATGAAGAGTCGCTAAGATCGATGACATTTGGCGGGAGGCGTCTGTGGAAATCGATGACGACACTGACGCGTAGACGTTATTGTCACTGAGCTGTCAATCACATTCTTCATTATACTGTGCGGTGTCCATTACTATCCAGCGGCCTCCTTTGTCAGCCGGACGAATTGTTAAAGAGGAGTCATTTCGCAGCTCATTTAAAACCACAGTCTCATCCTCATTCAGGTTGCTGGTTGAAGAGCATGCATGCTGCTGGAAAAATACAGAGCGAGCAGAGGAAATTATTCTTGTAGACAACCGACGGATTCTCGGAGGAACAATTCCTGTAGCCGGCCATCTTCCACTTCGAACAGAGCCAAAGCGACAAGGTACAGTATTGTGATGGCGTCCTGCCAATGCAAACCTCCATTGTAGTTTCCTAACAAAGTCGATCACGTAGGCGAAGGCTGCGTTGTGTTGGCAGGAGGACGGAGTGGGGATGAACGTTGTTGGGCGGGAAAGAAGCCGTAAAAGTGGCGGCGACACAGTGATCCGGCAGGTCAGAGCGGTGAATGAGTCCAATTGATGAGCCATAAGCCTCTCGAAGTTCAGTTTAAATGCCTCATGATGGAGGAGTAAATTTGGTCACGAGTTTGATCATCCCAAATGTCAGATGAGCACCGAAACGGATGCGGGGCAGCAAGGACAATGCAGTTGTTAGGATGCTTGTTTCGGAGAAAGGCAGAGAAATCGTGCAAGGTAGCTCTTTCAGATGACGAGAAGTCACTCGAAATTCCAGGCAAGACAACGAATAAAGTGGCATTCGGAAATAGTCTATGGCATCTACTCAGGAGACTTTTGACAGTAGTAGACAGGGTCACGAAGCGATTTCTTCTGTCACGTGTACTGATACAGACGAATACCTTGCGGATATCATCCGACGGAGACAGGTTACTGTCAGCCAAGGCACGAAAGGAAGATAAACGACCGGAAGAGGTTGAGTAGACTTGACAGGAAGCATGACGGAAACTGAGAATGTTGTCATCACCGATGACTACTGCAGTGAATGGACGAGAACTGTCACCGGAACTCGTATCTCCAGTAGACTCTGACATAACGGAGGTCGCTGTAGAAGTCACTTGAAGGACCAGATCACAACGAGACGGAGACTGAGGCTCGGGAGTCGGTGGAGAAGGAATGTCAACACTTTTGGATGCAGCACGAGATCCAGAGATGTCGGTGGCAATCGCGGAGGATGGTCGTGGAGACGTAGAAGTTACTGCGGATGTATGAGAAACCCCATCAGGTGTGGGAGGTGATAAATTCCGCATAGCAGAGTTCGATGAGATGCTCACTGACTGCAGACCACGAATCTCCGTTAAGGCGGAATCCAAAGTACTGTCAAGAAGACGGCGACCAAGTTGTTTACGCGCCCAAGAAGAAATTAGCACCAGAGATGACTGTAAAACTTCATGAGGGAGCGTAGTTGAAGATATCACCGTCGAAGCTTCTTCCAATGACTTAAGATAATGGGCACGAAGAGCAGGCAAAGAAGATCTTGTCCAATCATCAGCCAAACGATGAGTAAGTTCACAAAATTCTCTTGCTGGAAATGCTGGGGTGAGGAGAGAGGAAAGTTTTGCTCTTGTTCGATCGAGAGTTGGTGGAGTAGCACCATTCAGTTGTAAAAGATGATGACGACACTTCATAAACTTGAAATGAGCTTTGGTGATGGCAAAGAATTCACGTGGAATGCTGTTTGGAGCGGTATTGCGATGCACGCGGCGACAGGATGAAGCGGGAGCCACAAATCGGCGTGGAGCCTGACGATTACTCGAAGGAGCATGAAAGGTTTCGCAAAACACAGGAACGTGACCAAGAATGGAAGGTTGGCCAAAAAATAATGAAGGTGAGTTTCTGGATGACTGGAGATCAGGAACTGGGCGAGCAGTATGACGTAATAAAGAGCGTTGAGAACGCATGCCTCTCTCTCTGTTCCCCGTGTATCAGACAGAAACCAAAATAACGCTGTTTGAAGCCAAAATAAATGTAATGCCAGATATTTCGTCTTGAACAGACTTTCTCAATGGCAGAACTGAAGTGACAGGACACAAAAACGAACGCGGACTCGAAGAGTATTCACATGCGTGTGATATAAAATTCTCATCTCTATGCATGCAATGCGCACAGCAATCAACAATAGGATGCATAGATATGGACAGTGATTAAAGTAAGACAATAGAGATGAAGTAAACAATAAAGACATGGAGATATCACGATATGCATAATACAAAATCGCTAAATATGAACTTAGCGGGAGTAGTAATAAAAATTAAATTGAAAATAAATTAATAACGACATGATATGCAAAGTCAAGTTTATCTTAACAGGCTTCTCAAATTCCGATCTGTTTTGTTTATTTTTTATTTGTTGTCTGTTTTTTTTATTTACATTTTCCACCAAAAAAATCTGCTTCAGTCCAATTAAGTAAATAACCCTTCTCAGATGTAGACTTAACCCCCGAAATCCGAACTCTATCACCAGCATTTATTTTCTTTTCATTGGAAATGTTTTTCGCTTTCTCATCATACAGCCGAAGCCATACATCCATCGTATTATCTGGGGTAACATCAAGTGGTCGCATCTTAATAATACGATGATAGCTTTCATTGCAATTCTTAACAAATTTCTGCACCTCACCTACACAAACATGTATATTTTTTGCAGTGAAATAGCGTCATATTTTCGTCAAATGTGCAAATGAATCTCTCAACCATGCCAGCTTTATAAGCACTTTTGACACTGAGCAATTCTGCATTATGACTTTTAAGGAGACATCGAACATGAGAGTTTTCGAATGACCTCTCTTGATCGGTGTGTATTCTTTGCGGAACCCGCTCCTCATCGAAAATATTTTGAAAGCCGGTTCAATTTCTGGTCTTCCTTTAGATTTCAACGCACGTAGTAGTAGTAGTATTGTAATATGAGAAGCCGCGACGATGAAGTCGCGGCGGGCCTCGCGCTCTATTCCCCGATCTAACCCTACTCGAAGGAAAACGAGAGTTATGCGCCAGATCGCGATTTCGTCTTGCAAACTTTATCAATGGCGTCAAAAGTTAAAGTGAATGTACAAAGCTGATGCACGCTACAGTTACACAATATCGATTTAACAGAGCGGACAGTTTATGTTCTGGACGTCATAAAAGGAAAATGCAGAACCATGATATCTGCAACGTCATTGTTCATTGCTAGAAGCACTAAAATGCAACAATAATACAATAAAACATCCGATAACATCAAACAATTTAGAAAAATGCATTCAATGCTGCTATATACAATTCATAAAAGCTTCATAAAAGTAGTAGTAGTAGTAGTAGTAGTAGTATGGTCGGAAAAGCGAAGATCTCTGGCAGATCTCCGCGTGCCGCTCGCCATACCCCTGTAGTAGTAGTAGTAGTAGTAGCAGTAAAATGTCTTTATTATGAAAATGAAATCACAAATTTCGGTGTAATGCGCACACACAAGGGAAAAAGTCACAAATGAAGGCAAAATCACAAACAAAAACAAATACTCAATTATAGCACTGGTCATTTAGTAGCCGAATTCAAGTACAAATAAAAGAAGATTGCCTTAATAGAATACATGAGTAGGGAACCTCAAAAAGACGTGAACGTAGGAATTGCTTTAGCAACCTGTCGTGAAGAAGATACTCACTGCTTGAAATTTCATTGAAAATTTGTAAAGCAAAAGTCTGTCTCCTGACGCTGAATGAGGGAAAGGACGAACAATCACAATCAGTGCCACAGATAATTCTCTGGGCTCGACGACGCACTTTTTCGAACTTTTCAGCATTCTTTTTGTTTATTCCAACTGTTGAACTCAAGTGTACCAAGAGAGGTTGCTTTGTACAGCAAAATCAGTTCCTGTCTTGATAAGAAACGCTTCAATCTTTTGATGACATATAGACGTTGACATGCTTTTCGACACAGATTGTCAACATGAAGGTCCCGTGACAAATTGGCAGCATAAGTCACACCAAGGATCTTCATTTGGTTCAGGAAACCGGAGTTGTTAGGAGATGAAGGGAATATACAGGCAGAAGAAAACATGACCTTCGTCTTTGAGCGGTTTAAGCGCTTTCCATTTTTATCATACCAAACTTCCACGTGGTTTATTTCATCAGAAATGCGCTTCTCGCAGTCATATGAGGAAACTGGTATAGCAAGAACAACATCATCTGCGTAGAGCGATATCAGTGAGTCCTCCTCGTAACTTGTAAGGGTGTTCATATTGACACAAAATAGGTATGGTGACAATAAATCACCCTGAGGAACGCCAGATGTGACAGGTACTACCGACCTCACGTTTGAGTTGATTAGAGTCCTCTGGGTTCTGTTTCTCAGGAAATTGCAGCACCAAATCAAAAAACCGTATGGAAGTTTGGCTTGACTCAAAGATCAACAGAGACTACATGTACTGTGACTAAGGTGGTCAAACGCCTTCGCCATATCAAACGCCAATATCAGAACTCCCGACGAGCGATTCTGGTCAATTTGTCGTGTGATGAAGTCCTGAAGTCGAATATGAGCATGTACTGTTCCATAATTCGGACGAAAACCGAACTGATTTGGATCATACTTATCTAGCAATTTGTATTTGATGGAGCGAACAACATACTTCTCTAAAATTTTTGAAAAAATCGGTAGAATTGATGAATTGAACGTGCTCAAGCATAGCGAGATAAAATATCTATCACGATTGAGATGAATTTACAGTCGTCATTGTACTGTGATATCTGTTGCATATCAGCCAAGTCCGCTTGACATTGACTATTTATATTATTTACAACATATCTTCTCGTTGGAAACCGCTTTCTCGCAATTTTGTGAAGAGTGCACGTCGGTTGACTCCTTAACCATTTCTTCACTTTCTCTATCCCCACAGCTGCTGCACGAGCTAGAACCTCCGGACAACTGAAACTTGAGGGGTGATCTAAATCATAATAAATCTTTCTCAGCTTCACCGCTGTACTAATCGTCTTTGCTCTAATTTGCGCGTGCATTACTCGCACAGCAACTGCTAACACAATTGACATCAACCTCAATCCTTCTTCGGCTCTATATTCGAGCACAGAATTCAAACAGGAACAGAATTTTGTAGTGATATGGTATGAGAGATGCAAAGTTTACTTTATATTTGCTTAATATTTATTATCGTCCTTCCCAACACGCATTGAGCGCCTAGTAGCTCTTTTTGGTTGATGATCATCGGGATCATGAATCTCTCGTTTGACCGCCATCGCGGATGTTCTACTTTTGTTGCAGCTTGTAAATGCCCTTTGTCCAACTCATTCACAGTCAGTCCTCCAATAAATATTATGAGGTACATTTTGATCAGATAAAATTTTCCGGATTTTCGCCTAACATCTCTGACAGCATATTGCACATAGAAGGTCGTCTATGTGACTATTTATAATGACATCACCAGTTGTTTCATCGATTATCTCTCCTCTCTCATTGAACTTCACATGTGGATCAATGAAGTCAAATAAACGCTGAACCCGCACACGATGTGGTCGAGGTGTTGACAAAGTTATAAATCGTCGCAGCTTTTCATGAATCTGTCCCTTTCATCAATGTTTTCAGCGGCTAACTGCATTCGCCGATAAGGATCCTTAATTTTCTGAATTTCCATATCCCTTCGTGTTAATTCCTTCAGTTGATTCGTAATAGGTTGATCAATATTTTTGACTTCCTGTGCACTTTGTAATGTAGTGAATTGCACATACGAGTATTCCACTTGAGGAATGACAACCATTTTTGAATATGACATGTTTGAAAATGCTAAGAAAGTAAAGTACATTGCTTAATGTCGAAATTGGAATTGGAATTGAAGATATTTAAATATACTGGACTTGGAATTGACCTTGATAAGCCTCAATTCCACTTTTTCGATAGACCTGCGATAAATCTATTTGTACAAAAATTGAAATCACAGTGCTCGCCCGTTGTGTTAGCTGCACGCAGAGAAAAGAGAGCGATAGATCGATAGAGGAAACTTTATTCTATTTGTTTTCGAGACCCTCGTGCTAATAAATGCGTACGAAGAGATCTTCCAGAACTGTTTATGACTTTTTTGCTTGAAAGCGATGTAATTCTCAGCAGTGATGTAATTGGGACTAATTACAACACCAGAGTCAATGCAAAATTCAGAATTAACGATGATTTTTGTGACTAACCCTCAATTCCGCTGCTCGCTTGGCGTCACTTGGTAGCAGGGATCATCAGTAGATTTGTAAGCGCCTAAACTTCCTCTCAGCGCGTTGGTGCCTTCGCAGGGTTACCGCAGCTTTTCGAACAAAAAATTCAGGGGTTTTCAAGGGCGAAAGCATTTATTTTCAAGAATCACGTAAATTTCAGATTTCTTATATATAAGTGCTGAAATACATTCTATATGATTAAAAAGATCATTTCTAAATTTCAAAATGAGAAAAAATCAATTGAAATCACTGTAATCTGTCACTTCCTAAAATCGAAGTGCCACACACTAGAACTTTAGGATGCTACGTTGAAATAGAATGTTGAAATACTAAAGAAAAGAATAACCCTAGTGCGCCAGCCTCCTAAAACGCTTTGCTTTAGTATTTTCTTATTTGTTACGAATAGTGTCTTGCTAAAGTGTGTGATTTAGGAGGTGCTGGTTTACAGTGTATGTTAAATGCTTGAACATTCAGTTAAAGATTTATGAGGCAGACTTTCTTTCGCTGCGACAGAAGATGTGTCATACTGGTCAGACGTCAAAACCCGACTTGACGGCACAGACAACATATGGGACAATTATAGGTTAATAAAGCAAAATCAGTTATCGCGTTAGTTGCCAACTTAGAACACAAAATACCCACGGAATGGTATAATAATAAGGGGCATATACATAGGTGTATGTAATCCCTGCACTCAAATGAGAAAACCATTTTAACTTATACAAGTGTAGTACATGTGAATGATTGTGTAAGAATATCTCAGTGGCTGCAGCTTTCTAATAAACTCTGAAAAATTCTAGGATCATAACAATACAGTTCAAGGTTATCAATTTTCATGAACAATAAAAAATTGATAAAAAAAGTTCTGATAAGATTCGTAACAACTTTGATGGATAACAAAATGCGGCTCGTAGATAATTACCAATCAGATTAAAGCTAAGTAATTGTGAATCATACAGATTTAGGTTCATTGAGTTCGACGTCGATAAAAGAGAGCTCTTCCTTTTTCTCGCTGGCTCTTCGTCACATAGTATTTGACTTCGACAATAAGGTCAAATTGGTATTCTTCTCAGAAAGGCATTCTTTTAAAAATTAGGTGCTTTTTGCTACATGATACGGAGAGCTTTTCAATATTTCAACATGTAAAATATTCAAATTGATGACTTCATCAAAATTCAAGGGTTTCAAGGGTGATTTTAAAATTCAAGGGTATTCAAGACCTTGAATTTGTCTATTAAAAATTCAAGGTTTTTTAAGGGCTTTCAAGAGCCGCGGGAACCCTGCTTCGGCTTTTATGGGCGGTTTCGATTTTCCTTTAATCTCTGCTCATTAGCTTTCGACCCGACCACATTTCGTTCTTCTCACAGAATTTTTAATCTCCTTTTTTAACATGGGCCATTAATCAGTTTTCATGATATCATTTTATCGTCGTTTTTTTCTGTCTTCAACAATCACGTTATTCGCTTATTGAATTCCTTTCTTCAATTTAGTGTCAGTTTATTAATAGATTTATTTGTATCTGATCGCTCTCTCTCTCTCTCTCTCTCTCTCAGCGTTTGATTCTTTGCTAACCGTTAATTTTCTTTTCTTTTTTTTCACGAGATATTGAATATCTCGTTTATGAAACGAAAATGGAGATACGACCGGCTACATACATGTATATACATGTTCGCAGGAAATATGAACTATGAACATGAGAACGCACATAGGAACGACGCAGGGAACGGCACACAGGAACAACGAGGGTAGGATAAGGTCACATTGGTTAGATTGAAACGAACAAACGTTAGATTCATTAACATAACACACTATAAGCGACATGCAATTATCGGAATTTAATCTTATTATGGAATTGGAATTGAAATTTCTGCTCTGGAATTGGAATCAAAAAATTTCCGTGGAATTTTTCCAGCTCTGCATACAATTGCTGCGGAAAAATAGAACTTGAAGATAAAAGCCATCATCTCCATAACTCAACGCTTGAAAGTACAATGTATTTCCAATCCCTTGCACCTTTCGTGTCGGACGCAGCTTCAGGAGATTTTGTTCAAAAGCGTCGCTCTCCTCTCTAATTTTATACATTTTCTGAGTCATGTTTCAACAATGTACTAATTCGGAGCTTTTCAACTAGCAGTGATGAATGGTCATTTGAAAGTGATTAAAGAGCAATGAATCGTCTGCCTTATATACACCAGGGAATTATAGAATATATTTTTTGTTACGGGAAGAACAACAACGTCGCACTACTGACATAATGAGTGTTACTTTCATTAGTAATTTAGAACACTACCACTCGTGTTACCTAAGTCAAGATACTAAATCGCTATGTATAACTATTAATTGCATATCCCCATCTTTATACACTATATAAATAATGAAATCAATGAAGAATATGACAAGAAAATTTCTTACAATTTGCAACATTTCTCTACAGTTTCCTGTTTTTCTTTACATAATTTTACAATATTTACAAAAAATTGTGTTAAACATTCATCCAACAAATATTGCAAGAACTATTTGCAGAAAGTGAATAATATTTTCAACATCATATTCACAAAGCATGATTTGACAACCATTGTGTACATCAAAATTCACTCTGAAGTTTCCTGCATTTTTTGTAATACTGGCCGACTCATCTTTTGTGTTCACTCGTTTTAGTTCATTTTTTGACAAACAATTGTACATTCGTGTGAGAATATGGTCAACAGCAATATGATTTGACTTACATCTCGTCGATATATTACAGAATTTATGCATCACTACATCAGATGTTGCTTTCACAAACAGAGAGCGATGATTTTGCTCTGAAAGGAAACGTGATTTCGAAACATCATTGTCAAAAATGACAGCGTAAGCGAGGTAACCGATCGCGCTTATAAGAAAACACAATTCTGAGGGCTCAACCATACCACATCGATTGGCCATTTCAAAAAGTTGGCTACTACCCGAAGGAATCATAAACGGTGGACACTCGTCGACAGAATCATTTGCAATAAGCAGAATTGTACATTCCGAACATTTGAATTGGCGTGCAACACTTCTGCCGATGTAATTAGCAACATGATAAATGATATTTACATAATTTTCTAATAAATTGTCCAAATCCAACATTTCTGGTGACAAAAAATCCAGAAACCACTTGGACTCACATAAAGCGTCTGGTTCAACAATCAGAAATGCGTCATCATGCATAATAGTTGAAATACGTTTCTGCTGAATTTGATCAAGTGCACGAATTTTCTTTTCTGATTCAAGCAATTGTTTTATTGACATAAAAAAGTTGCTCCCATTCTTTTGACGGCAACAACCAAATCGGGCTTCAATAGGTTCAGAACACAATTTTCCAAGACGTACATATGAAAAACCATGCATTTTTATTAAATAATCTTCTGGCATAGGTAGAGCTTTCATAGTTTGAATACATGCTAAAAAGTTTAATCTGTGAGACCTGGCCGTCTAGACCTCTTCCAGTCTTCAAAAAGATTTGTGACACGTCTCAAATACAAAACATGAGAATATGACTGATTTCAAAAAGGTTCACACATAGGATCACGTTTGTGAAATCCTTTGGAAGGATTTTTTAATGAAACAATTTTCCAGACGTCAACAATTACCTGTACATATGCAGGTGTCTGCCTCCAACCAGTTTCATCATAAAATCTTATAGCATTCACAGTTGATTCATGGAAAATTGACAGAGCATGTTGAGGAGAGGTTCGAGAAATATTAATTGGATTTAGCGAGCCTTTCTTTAATGCATGTGCTATCTTCAAAGGCAAGTTCTCCTCCTTCGAATACAATTTCCTTACATGTGAAAATGAAGCATTACCGTCAGCATTCAAAATGTCTGTATGTCCATCAGGTAGTGTCATTTTTGTTTTATTCACAAAATTATTGAATATGTTCTTCACGTTAGGAGTGAAATCAAATCAAATAAACAATTTGCCTCTGCTAGAATAGGATGGTTAATAACAGGAACTATTTGATTGCCACCACAAAGTTGCTTGAAAAAAGAACGGTTGATCACATGATTGTCAGTTGAAACAGCAACGACATGAAAAGTGAATCAATTTGACGAATGACACTCATAAGCTCATTGTACAAAATATTGGAATTAAGCTAGAACACAGGAATTAAACACACGACATCCTTATATTTTGAACATGACGACTGAATCATAAAAGTTAAAACGGTCTTCGCGGATATGCCATCCGATGTAGAACCTACAAATTGTCCATTACTGAGTTCTACACGCTGAGAAGTATAAACCTCGTCGATCATCAACGTAACATTTTTTTTGTTTGTCATCCAAAAAACTTGATCTCTTTTGCAGATACTCGAGATCGATCGAACAGGTTTCAACTGCAGATCCTCTCGACAATGAACGCAGCGTAGTCATAGAGGGCTGAATGAAAATATCTCTTAATTTATTATACAAAGATGCACTTGTAATCTGCCACAAAAAAGAAAGTGCCAACGTCTTACATGAATATTTTCTGGTATTCTTTGGTGCTTGACAAAGTTGTAGTTGCTCAATAACAAAATTTACTAGGTGGTACATTTCAAATTCGGGGTCATCTGATTAACTTTCACAATCTAAAAATGTTTCAAGAAAAGAAGCAGCGAGTTCTAGATACTGAGAGCTACTGTTGTTATCTAAATATTTTTCTGACAAATTTTTCGTAATAACGTTACAAACTTGAGAAATAGTTTTTACTTGATCTCCACTGAAGATATGGTGAAAGTTGGAATTCGCTACCTTTGATGACAGCACGAATACTCGCATGCTCATGCTTTCGTCGACGATCACCGTAGCTTTGTGATCAGGAGCCATAAGTTCGATGTTAGAAACACTGACGTACATAAAAATCAAACACGACTGATGATCTACCTTCACAATATTGGTGGGGAGAGGGTGACTTGAAGAATCACTTAGTTTCGAACACAGAGCATCGAGAGAATCAAACGAATCTTCCTCAATAGATTCTCTGATCAAATTCTCAATTCTATTGTTCTCAAAGGACCGTCTGGAATCAGCAGTCGCATTTGAAGATCGGGGAACAGTTGGAGATTTGGTGAAATATTTAGAACACTGAAGGAATTGCCGTTGATTTCAATCGTTTCTTCTGAAGAATTTGCGATGATCTACTCTCCCGTCTACTTTCACGTGAGTCGGTCGACGTTGTTTCGAAGTGGTGGTCGTTGAAGTGTTTCTCACACACTGTGACTCTCATTAGGAGTGAGATCCTTTCGTGGGATAGCAGACATCCATCTTGAATGTAGCGCAGGTTCTGTTGGAAACTGAAACATTGAGCATTTCTCAATGACCTCATTTTTCCTGGACTTATAGCCACTGCGACAATTAGGAACGCAGCACGAAAACACCATCGGTTGAACGTTGTGTTTAACATTTATGTTACACGGTAATGCACGTTATGGCGAGCGAAGTTGAGAATCGAACAGTCTGATAGTCAGCAAGACGAAGCAATGTCCAAGCTAACACATTTACACATAGGTAATAAAAGGTGTGAGTCATGTTATCACATGCACTGGAACTTGGAAGGGACAGCTTCTCGCTCTACCTTTGTCATGTAAGCAATCACTGCAGCGCGAGATGTCAACCCTCTCCCTGTCAAGGCAGATTTCGCAACATCGTGCGTTGTTCTTCCCGATGCACCATCTATAATTCCCTGATATACACTTACATATGACTCATCAAATTTAATGATAACGTTTCAGTTTGTGATTGGTTGACGCCATAGCAACATTGCAGCAGTTGCTACGATCCCTCCAAGCGGACTATTGATTACACTATTAATACTGTTTCTAATATAATTTAGCATACTCAGAAATCTCTCACCACGCTGAATTAAATTTTGCCTTTTCTGATCACTGCTTCTTGGATTTGAATTTTTTTATGCTTTTCAAAGCAGCAGCATACAATAAAAGTCTGTAAATAGGGAGACATTTGTGTGTCGCAAAAGCTAGATCACGTATGAAATCATCACTTGAATTTTGAATCAATTTACACTTCTTATTATCAGGTATCCTGTTTAACTTTCGCAACGTCTTTTAAAATGACTTGAAGGTTTGGAGGAACGCTTCGATTCAAAAAGATGCTTTTCGTTTTGCATACATTTTCATATGCAATTTTTGCTTACTACTTAACAAATTTCAGAAAGAAATTTGTGAGCACCCACATCACTCAGAGTTTGATTTGTTGCAGTTATGAGCAGTTCGATGTCACGCATTTAGTTCTGGAATAGAGGGCAACACGTGCAGCAGGGTTTTGAATGACAGCTTCATAGAAGGTTGGCATAGCATGCTCGGAACTTTATCACTTTAGATGTTCTTGCACTACAACGTTAATACTAAGCGATGGCGGTCCAGCAAACAAATCCACTTTATACCTTTTGCCCTTCTCATAAATCTAATGATTTCATTACCTTCCAGGAGACCTTTAAGAAGACCTTCAAGAACACGTGCTATGTCTCAACGCAGCAGTTGCGTTGTGCATGATTAAGCTCGGTGAGCGAAACGTCGCACAAGCTATCCGAAGACGTTTTTCTCATACTTTTCAATGATATACATTGACGGTTGAAATGATTTCTCGATCACAGGTGGGACAAAATATATTTACCCAGGGTACATAACATGTAGATCACATAACATTATGAGAATATGGTAAAAAGAGAAGGGCCCGTCCCGTTTAAAACACATAACTCAGTTCCGTTAACATAATCATTTAAACGTATCTTCCTCTAATTTCCTTCTGAGGTCGTCACGTTCATTGTTATAGGATTTCGTTAAATCACTTGCAAATGTCACTCAATTTCATCCTCCTAATTTCACTGTCTTTGCAATGTAGAATTGAGAAATACTCTATCCAACTACGATCCAAATGATGATTCATGGCATGCTTATCCAGATCCATTAGTCGTTCAACATAATCACCAGCTTTGATATTTTCATTTAGATCTATAACAGTTTCTATAGTTTTTAACGAATAACCAAGGTCTCTTGCAACAATCCATGAAATTGGGAAACTAGCCATTAATATTCTCATCATCAAACAACTTCCACGTATTTATAGCTGAACTTGGTCATGAAATTAAATAAAGATTGAAATCATAGTCACAATGGCTACAATTGTCGCAAGCAGTCTCAAAATTAAACCAATTTCGCTTATCTGGTATATACCACTATCAATTCAAATATTAGTAAAGTACCGCGGCAAATATATTCGTTCAGGTTCCGAAATAATTGTTTGCATATCTGCTCCTATTCACATGCTATAATTCTATTTCGGGACAAGCCGCTCAGATCCAAAAACACAAATAATTCTACCAAATCACTAAAGATGAACTCAATTCGATTCCCAATCGGAACGCGGTTCCTATCCACGTGTTTGGAACATGTTCGTGTTGACACATTTAGAACATGTTCCCATCCCACGTTTGAATCCACACCCAGAGAGCTCGTAAATCTAAATACTATTATGTGTAAAACAAATATTTTGTTGAATAAGAAGTACTTGCAATGCATTCACATCTTTGTACGAGTACACTGTAAATCGTACGCTACGAAACCTATATACCAAAGCGATATTGTATCCGCTTTCGTACATTTTGTTCGACATATATACGAAAATGTACCAAAATGTACCAAATGAAATAACTAGAGAAATAGCTTGTAGGAACTCAGTGTGGTCTATAATATAATCAACAGAACTAAATTAAAGCGTCTACAATCTGTTTTTGGACTGCTGTTGCGCTACGTGAGCAGTGAGAGCGTATAGTTTATAATTCTAAATCAATTGTTTGTATTGAAAGAATTTCTACGCAGATTTAAACTCATTACCGCTTTCATTTTTATCGACATCTGAATCATGTTACAGTGCAGCGTGTGCAATTTCGCCACAAGTCAACAAACATTCTTTTTGTGAAGCATATTAAAAAACACGGTGAATCGTCGATGGTAAGCAGTAAACTATGATTGACCTGTGGCAGACCTCCTCTACCTAGGAATAATAAATTTTTGATTACCTACAGTTTTGAAAGATCAAGGCTGATAAGAGGAGATATAATGGTCTCTTCGTGAGCTTGTTTAAGTTCTGCTATGCATCAATGGCCACGTTCCTTAAGTCAGAATAATGTGTTTGATTTTGACAGCTGATCAAACAGGGAAATGTGACCAAAATTTCTGAAACTTCTATAGTATACGAATGCACTTCCATAATATGAATTGTGTTGACAGACATTGCCGTGTGTTGCAAGAATATATGAAACATTTGTTGATTTGTGTTACAAATTTCTCGCTAAAATATGCTAATTTGAATATTTCCGATTTTATGATTGTTTTTTCGAATGTAACTAAGTTTAACATGTAAATAATTTTTTCAAAAAATGGACATGAATTGATGACATGCATGCTAGATTGACTATTGAGACTACACAAAGGACTCTACCTGCTAAATTTTGATTAGCAACACTATAAAAGACGTTATTTTAGTGCGAGCACTATAAAATTGTATGCCATTTATGAAGAATAAAAGTTTGGCAAAACATTATGTTAACAAGCGCATGGAAGTAGAAGCAACGATAATCAGTCTTTCAATTTTCTGAGTTATCGAGCATCGAGAACTGCATTGAAGCAGTCCTCACTATGGAATTGCCCACACATATGCCAGTGAACATTTTTGTGACGTTTAGAGATAGAATAAAGCTTATTTATTTCTGCTTTTACGTGTAAACAGTGCCTCATGTCACAAGAGACGACTAGAAAACAACAATCACATGATGCGCAGTTATTTCTTTTTGATTTGACCGGTCTTTCACAAAATACATTGACAGTCCATAGGGTGGTGGAAGCCCTTTTCCTGAGATGATCAACGTGAATAATGCAGTAATTAATGCGTATCTACTCACAAGGCGACACGTCCATCAAATTTACTGTTCTTCAGTGGTTGATGATGGTGGCTTTTTTACGTGAAATATAATGTAGATGCGATTGTTAAGGCTTACATATCCTCATTGCAAATGAATTCGTCTTCAGCCCATATTGCTGTGCATTCCTATTCTTCACCGGTTGTGCGGTGGAAACAGAAAACTGACCATGCACATAGTCCTATTTGTGGCACAAAGATGTTGAGATGACAGGGCATGTGAAAATGTTCTGCCACCTTTTATGTTTAACTTGCAATGGTTCTATAGGTCCTATCTGCTCGAAGAACTTCTTCAAATTGTAAACTGGAGAGCCTCTCAGCAATTCGTAGTGTGATTAGCCTCAACGGCTTTTCTGAGGCGCTGATGCGCCCACTGTTTACAGAGCAGAAATAAATGGAGGGCAAGTCAAGCATTTTGCTATGATAAATTACATGAAATAGCTAATCACATTTAGGGGAATTATCTGCACGTACATTTACTTGTGGTGGTGCTGTGTTTTCGTTGCTGTTTGGTTTTTAAAACACGCAATGATGCGTAATATAGCTGGGACACTGAGAACAGGTTATTCCCGCAAAAAAATTTACAAATAGCCCAGGGATATCTAGAGTACCGGGATATGCAACCCATTTTTTAACGAATTGTCTTCAAAGTGATGCCTTATCTACGTCGATGTGATTTCTTCGATAGCGCGCTTCACTGCTCCACCGTTCACGAGAGGTGTCATACATCACACACCAATGTGTGGATGGGCTGCCATTGTTCTGTTACCGTCCTCATTCGATCCCTCGTCGATGATATACCGAGTTTGCGTTATGAATAGCTCAGGCAAACGTCATCCAATCGATCGATCCGTTAGGTAGCATCAAGTTGGTTAGCTTGCCCATGCACAACTAGTGCTTGGTGGAAGGACACTTCACTTGTTACGATTCTACTGTAAGCGTGCCATCTGATGGCCATTCAAACTATAGGAATTGATTTGGCTGACTCATTTGTCAGTAGAATAGCAGCAGGCCGTTTACTTCGAATCATTGCTTAATCTTGGATCGCCGTGCGTCGATGGAGTGAATTTGAGTAATACTGTGTTTTGCTTCGAACATTCATCTCGAAAATGGGTTTACAAAAGTTGTGCCCGGATGTAAAAGTGATCACAGTGGATAGAGCAACGCATCAGCTACAAATACTTTCATCGATTTCCATTGCTGCATAACGCATGATTGTTGCAGAAGTGGACTAACTGGATACCGCGCCTAGTTACGGTGACAAAGCACTCCTTCATATAGGCACTCGCTTCACTTTTCACCGAATGATATTCAGACAATTATCTCCGATTAACGAAGGTCAATGAATATAGAAAAACTTCTTCCTCGATGTCTAAAAACTGACGCTGTCCCTTCATCAACTGCCCGACGTAGCTGTCTTCTAATCCAGTGATTCTTAGAACTGGAAATTGAATTCACGCCGAATGTATGAAATTGAAGGATTGAGTGAGCTGGAGCAGTTTCATCATGGCATCAGCTAATAGCAATTAATTGGTGTAAATTCAAGTGAGTCTTCAACACGTGTCATTGAATGTAATCCATTAACTTTACACAACATGCTCTGTAGAATTCCTCTCTGACTTGTCTGTAGTTAAACTAGTTCGCAAAAAAACAATCTTTCCGTCAAGTTGTAGAACCAGTAATTGACAGATAATAAGACAAAGGAAATTATTCTGACAATAAATAGTCTGGCTTTTGCTAAGTCCATCAGAGAACGTGAAAATCCAGATAGTTAATCATAAACAGATAATTCAGTGCATCTTTTGAAAAGTTATCAATGAATGGGAAAGCGCAATGAAGTCAATTTTTATTAGATCAGTTGATAATGTTGCAGATGTCGATATAAAAGACGACATATTTGCTTAGTCTATTAGCAATTGCATCAAATTGGAAAATGCTTCAAACCCTAATTGTTTCAAGCAAATCTTGAACTCTTGCATCCTAGCTTTGTCCACTACATCAACCTTGGCAAGACTTCCAGGACATGTCACTTCAAACGACAGGTGATGAAATGAGGAAGCATTTGGATGTCAGGATTCGAAGCTTGAAAGAGGTTTAAGGGATTTTGCTATTACTGTTATTATTATATAGTTAGCTTCAGGGGTGGAGAAGGCCCCTCTCAGACAGAGGAAGGACCCTCGGAGATAAAGAAAGGTTCTATGAGATCAAGAATAGACTTCTAAGAAACAAACGGCCCGTTTGATGTGTAGAAGGGCCCCTCTCAGAATGAGAAGAGGGCGCTTTAGGGATGGAGAAGGACAACATTGAGATAGAAATGGGTTCATCTGACATATGGAATTGCTAACATGTGATAGAGAAGAGCTCCTCTGAGATAGACAAGGCCCCTCTGAGAGAGAGACCAGACACTCTAAACAAACAGAAGGGCTCCTCTCAGATAGACGAAAGTCCTTCTGAGACAGAGACCAGACACTCTAACAAACAGAAGGGCTCCTCTCAGATGGAAGAGGATCCCTCTGAGGCAGAGACCAATCGCTCTGAGAGACAGAAGGGCTACACTCAGATAGAAAAGGCCTCTTCTGAGACAGACACCAGTCACTCGAAGAAACAGATGGGCTCCTCAAAGATGGACAAGGGCTCCTCTGAGACAGAGATGAGCCGCTCTGAGAAACAGAAGGGCTCTTCACAGATGGATAAGGACCCCTCTGAAACAGAGACCAGACACTCTGAGAAACAGAAGGGTTCCTCTCAGATAGACAATAGTCCTTCTGAGACAGAGACCAGCCATTCTGAGAAACAGATGGGCTCCTCTCAGATAGACACAGGTCCTTCTGAGAAAGAGACCAGCCACTCTGAGAAACAGATAGGCTCCTCTAAGATAGACAAGGGCTCCTCTGAGACAGAGATGAGCGGCTCTGAGAAACAGAAGGGCTCCTCTCAGATAGATCAGGACCCTTCTGAGACAGAGACAAGCTATTCTGAGAAACAGATGGGCTACACTCAGATAGACACAGGTCCTTCTGAGAAAGAGACCAGCCGCTCTGAGAAACAGATGGGCTCCTCTCAGATAGACAATGGTCCTTCTGAGACAGACCAACCGCTCTGAGAGACAGAAGGGCTCCTCTGAGACAGAGACCAGCCACTCGGAGAAACAGATGGGCTCATCACAGATGGACAAGGACCCCTCTGAGAAAGAAACCAACCACTCTGTGAAACAGAAGGGCTCCTCTCAGATGGAAAAGGACCCCTCAGAGACAGAGATGAACTGCTCTGAGAAACAGATGGGCTCCTCTCAGATGGACAAGGGTCTTTCTGAGAGAGAGACCAGTCACTCAGAGAAACAGAAGGTCATATCTCAGAGATGAGCCCTCTTAGATTGATAAGGGCCACTTTTCGATCTAGGAGGGACCCTCTGAGACAAGCAAGATCAACTCTGAGATTGAGAGCGTCCCTTACGAGATGGAGATGATCCCTCTGAGATAGAAAAAGTACCCTCTGAGATAGAGAAGGGTCCCTCTGACATTGAGAGGAGGCGGACATCTGAGATTCAGAAGGGTCCCTTGAGATGGAGGAGTGTCCTTGTGATGCTGAGAAAGGCCTATCTGAGATAATGAAATAGCCCTGTAAAATATAGGAGATCACCTCTGAGATAGAGGACGGACCCTCTTAGACATAAAATCCTCCGAGATGAAGAAGAGCCTCTTAGATTGAGAAAGGCCTTCTAAGATGCAGGAGGGCCCTCAGATGTGCAGAAGGACCTCTCTTACAATGCGAAGAGAGCGCTTCTGGGATGGAGGAGGGCACCTCTGAAATTGGGAAAGGCCTCTGAGATTCAGAACGTCATCTCGGAGATAGGGAAGGGCCCTCTGAGATGGAGAAGGTCCTCTCAGAGAAGAAGGCTCTTCTGGGATGGAGAAAGACAGAATGGATTCCTACGCGACAGATGTACAGTACTGCAGATTCTCACACTGTGGTTGCGGGAAGAAGCGCTGAGTGGAAAGTAGGAGAGAGAGAGACTTGGCACTGCTTCATTGATTTTAGAAAGGCGTTTGACAGCGTCAGACAGGATATCATGTGAAGATCCTCAAGTCTTAAGGAGTGCCGGTAAAACTCAATAGAGTGATCCAAAGTGCATACCAAAGTGGCTGCAGCAATGCGCACTGCAGCCACTGGTTCAACCAAGAGAAAGACGTTCAGCAAAGGGACCCATTTTCGCCTCTCCGCTTCATCATCTATTTGGAGCGCGTGCTCCAAGATTATCATGTATTGTCAAGGATTGTGTCGATCTATGGTTCAAAACTTAGCGACATTCGATATGCTGACGACATTGACTGATCGAAGTTAGTGTGGAGGCCTTTCAGTGGAGCGTAGATCGGGTTCGTAGTGACGCTCAGTCATTCGGTCTACAGATCAATGTGGGAAAAACGAAAGCCATGTGCATGGGAACAGAAGCAGACCCGGACATCGAGATGAGAATACAACATGAGGAGGTACAAGTCGTCAATAAGTTTGTCTACCATGGCAGTCAGATTACGGAGTACGGAAGGTGCTCAAGTGAGACTGCCTAGTAAGACTATAGTAAGGAGTTTGTCAGCGTAATCAGCGCCGATAGTTTTATACTTAGTGACTTTATGGAAAATTTGTGATTTGTATAGGTCTGTTCAACATGAATGCAATTTTCGCCCGACAACATCGGCTCTTTCAAGATTGTAACATGAGTCTTCTATATTTCCAGTATCCAAATTGCGAAAGGATTCCGCATGATCACGATCAAATGCAGGGATCAGATGCTATCAAAATGGATGCAATCAAAATGGAAATGTAAGTTGCTTCTGGTGGGTAGAATGATATTATAGTTGGGCATACTCTCGTACACAATTTATATCGACACAAAATATATCAAGGTGTACCCGAAAATAGTTAGTGGTCTAACAGGACCCAGCTTAGATTCCACTTTTGTAGGTTCGTATGGACCTACAATTTTAAAATTTTTCATCGAGGGCAGTTTTCTGTAGGCCTACAAATCCAAAATGGCGACATGATTGCCATATATGGCAGGTGAGAAAAATAATTTTGTGATGACCCGTCTCAGATTTCAATCCCTCAGCCTAGCACGGAGCCAATATTATTCAAATATGTCAATTTTTGAGAAATTGAGCGAGGGATTTTCTCTTCAACTCCAGAAATGTATAAGATGGCGACTTACCTTCCTGCTTATATGGCGTTTATGAATGAATCTTAAAAGTTACTTACTTACGTCATTTTGTAATTCAAGGCTTTTGTTGTATTATGTACAGTTCTACTTGCCAACTTAAGCTACAATGTGTTAAAACACCATAAGAATCACTAAGTTTCAGTTATCCAGCGAACATGTTACGGCATCGATTGCATGTCAACGATCAGGAAGTGCGTTTGCATGTCACTGGTACTTGTATGTTATGCACTGTACTCGCACATCATACTCATATACGGCTAGCTGAGTTCGAATCTACTTAAGTAGCTCATTAGCTACTTAATGAAGAGCTCATGAGTTTAATGTCGCACCAATTTCATTTGGACTTGGGCTTAAGAAACTTAGCGCGAATATTACATAATGGATGCATACGCAGATTTCGACATCAAAAGAATGAATGCAATCATAGACATAGATTCAAATATTCAAATCCAATTATATTTTAATGAGACATCTAAACGTTTTAGAGTAGTACTTGTATATGAATCATCTTTGGCATTCGTCTCGTTTGTTGCAAGCAGTTCGCTAATACTAAAATGGTCAACACCTATAGCTCTTATCATCACCAGCAGGCTTTGACTATTCTTTAGAGAAACATCGACAGCGTATGTTAGGACCTACGCATGTTTTTAGCTATTTGAGTGCACTTGTTGTCGTATGGAATCATATTTTAGTAGCTGCTACCAGTAAGGTTCCTTTTAATTGAATCATGCAAAGAAAATGTATGTGGTTATCGATATCAAGGACAATGAAAAATTATAACAAACTTTTATGCCAATTAATGACACCAATTATGCCAATTTATGTAAACAACTGCCATACATGGAAGTTAAGTCGCCATATTATACATTTTTGGGGTTGCACAGAAAGGCCAACGTCGATTTCTCAAAAATTGACATATACTCATTGACATAATTAATGAAACAAACTATCATTGGCTTGAATTGAAGTTTGTTTCATCTTTTTCTCAGGTATGATGCAATTTCTCGCTTTCTATGTATTACCATTCAACACATTAGAGAATGGAGAAAGATCTATGGTGGTCATATTTCAAATTTTGATATCGATACAACTGTCACAATTGCCTTTACAAATTGAACATAAACGCGAACTGAAATCCAGCTTTTGTAAAATAAAATGGCACACGATCAGTTTACCAGAGGTATGGCTATTGGAATGATTCGTTGTGGTAGAAGTTGTGCGAGTGTTGCCGAAGAGCTGCAACTATCGAGAGTCGTTGTTTGGAGGTGGTGGTGTCGATGGAAAGCAGAAGGAGATGCTAAAAAGAAGAAGGGATCTGGTCTACCAAGAAAGTCTGCAGGAAGGACAGACGCACGTCTAGTTTTAGCTGCAAAGAGGAATAGATTTGTGTCAGTCCCAAAGCTAGTCGTACACTGGAAGAGTGCCTCAAATATAGACTGTAGCGTTCGAACGGTTTACCGAAGATTGCGAGAAGCTGGAATTCAATCGCGACGACCAGCTGTCCTAATTCCATTGAGTTTTGAGCACCGCAGAAGACGAGTTGCCTGGTGTGATGCCCACGACAGATATGGTGGTGGAAGTGTTGTGCTGTGGGGTGGCATTTGGCATGGCGGACGAACGACAGCACTAGTCATCATCAAAGGCACGTTGACTGGAGAGAGGTATCTCAATGAAATTGTGCTTCCTGTTGTTGCCCCAGTGGTCAGGGTGGAGGATCTCGTCTTCCAAGACGACAACGCAAGACCAAATCGCTCCTCGGCTGTCATTGCCACTGTTAGGAGATTGAACATTCAAACCCTTGACTGGCCTGTACGCTCACCTGACTTGTCACCCATTGAACAAATATGGGACGAGCTTGGGCGGCGAGTGAGAGATCGCTATTCACTTCCACCAGTGTCCCTGAAGATTTTCTCTGAAAGAATGACAGAGCAGTGGCTTCTCCTTGAAACATTCATTCAGAAACTTTGTGAATCCATGCCATCTCGGATTACTGAATGTATTGGAGCTAGAGGGGGGCACACGCGCTATTAAAGTTGAATCTGCTACATGCATTGTTTTTCTGTGCTAACGACTTGGTGGAGATTGTGACTAAATTATGAAGGTACCATACATACCTGTATAATTATATACCAGTCAAAAAGAAAGAAGTTAAAGAAGTAAATGTTTCAAAATTTTGTCAATGAGTATATTTGAACAGTATTGGATCCATATTATGTATGCTAAGAGATTGAAATGTGAGACGGGTTATCCCAAAATTATTTTTCTCACCTGCCATATATGGCAATCATGTCGCCATTTTGGATTTGTAGGCCTACAGAAAACTACCCTCGATGGAAGATTTTTAAATTTGTTTTAAAGCTATCAGAAAAGTCCATACGAACCTACAAAAGTGGAATCTAAGCCGATTCCTGTTAGACCACTAATTATTTTCGGGCACATCGTGATATCTAATGATAGCTCAATTATTTTGAAACATTCGCTATGTGAGTGATAATAACATAATAGGCAGAGATACCATGGAGAAATTGTTTTGCATGTAACTGCATATTTGAATAAGGCCTATTTGCTCATTGTAGCTCACTAGGAGCAAAAGCGTTAGGACAAATTGATAGTTGAGTTGATGCTAAAAACAGCTTTCGTCTCTCCTTGAAATTTATTGACCAGATTAAAATAGATAATTAAAAGATATGTACAACCCCTACGCGTTTCGAGCGTTCGCTCTTCCTCAGGGGGTAATTCGCTAAAACCAACTGATCTGGCCGCTCATGTGGGCTGCTAATATACAATGCTATCGGTTGAGAGATGTTGAAAATACCGTCAACTCTTTTCTTCGATTAATTTTTGGAATCAACTGTTTATCAAGAATTTCAAGGTCAAAATCAGTCAAACGTTTTGATCTACATTTCAGACGATGTTCTACCATAGCACTCGAATCAACATTACCTTTATCTACAGCATGCTTGTGTTCATTAAAACGATGCTTAAATGACGCGAGGTTTGACCAATATAGAAATCTTTACAATGATGGCATGTAAATTTGTATACCAAAAACCGATCTGTACACTTCATCTTATTAGGCAAACTCTCACAAACAAGGCAACTTTCGTGTTTTTCTACTTTTTGTTTGAATTTCATGGCATTATATAAAGTTTTAATAGGGGAGCTAACAAGATTGATCGGTAACTCGTATTTTTTAATTAATTTGCGGATATCACGATCAGTTTTATCGTTAACAAATCCGAGTTTTAAATACGTACTGTTTTTACGTATTTCCTTGCATCTTTTACTACCTTTCTTATGTTTTCGTTTCATTGAAAATCCATTTTTACTTAATTTAGTTTCAAGTTTATTAAAAGCTACCTTGCAATCAGCTTCGTTGCTACATCTTCTCTTTACGTAATTGATGCTATTATTTACGTAATTGTTTTTGATATGGTTAGGCACATAACTATCGCTGCGCAGTGAAATACCCGAATGTATTTCTTTCTCAAACCATTTATAATTCATACTGCCTTCTTTCACCGTGATGCTTATGTCCAAGAAATTAAGTGTAAGGTTTTTTGGAACTTCCACAGTAAATTAATTCAATATTCTCATCCATGCCATTAAAAGTTCTTAATATTACATCAAAGTCGAAATCTTTGTCAAAGGGACCCATAATTACGTCATCAATGTATCGAGCATAAATGCTTGGAGATATATTGTGCTGTGATTTCAAAAGTTGCAGAGCTTTACTTTCAATACTATGCATAAACAAAACCGCAAAAAGGGGACTAAAATGGGCTCCCATAGGAAAGCCTTTAATTCGGAGGTAATTTTTGCCATTTAGTCCACCTTTTGCGGTTTAGTTTATGCATAGTATTGAAAGTAAAGCTCTGCAACTTTTGAAATCACAGCACAATATATCTCCAAGCATTTATGCTCGATACATTGATGACGTAATTATGGGTCCCTTTGACAAAGATTTCGACTTTGATGTAATATTAAGAACTTTTAATGGCATGGATGAGAATATTGAATTAATTTACTGTGGAAGTTCCAAAAAACCTTACACTTAATTTCTTGGACATAAGCATCACGGTGAAAGAAGGCAGTATGAATTATAAATGGTTTGAGAAAGAAATACATTCGGGTATTTCACTGCGCAGCGATAGTTATGTGCCTAACCATATCAAAAACAATTACGTAAATAATAGCATCAATTACGTAAAGAGAAGATGTAGCAACGAAGCTGATTGCAAGGTAGCTTTTAATAAACTTGAAACTAAATTAAGTAAAAATGGATTTTCAATGAAACGAAAACATAAGAAAAGTAGTAAAAGATGCAAGGAAATACGTAAAAACAGTACGTATTTAAAACTCGGATTTGTTAACGATAAAACTGATCGTGATATCCGCAAATTAATTAAAAAATACGAGTTACCGATAAATCTTGTTAGCTCCCCTACTAAAACTTTATATAATGCCATGAAATTCAAACAAAAAGTAGAAAAACACGAAAGTTGCCTTGTTTGTGAGAGTTTGCCTAATAAGATGAAGTGTACAGATCGGTTTTTGGTATACAAATTTACATGCCATCATTGTAAAGATTTCTATATTGGTCAAACCTCGCGTCATTTAAGCATCGTTTTAATGAACACAAGCATGCTGTAGATAAAGGTAATGTTGATTCGAGTGCTATGGCAGAACATCGTCTGAAATGTAGATCAAAACGTTTGACTGATTTTGACCTTGAAATTCTTGATAAACAGTTGATTCCAAAAATCAATCGAAGAAAAGAGTTGACGGTATTTTCAACATCTCTCAACCGATAGCATTGTATATTGGCAGCCCACATGAGCGACCAGATCAGTTGGTTTTAGCGAATTACCCCCTGAGGAAGAGCGAACGCTCGAAACGCGTAGGGGTTGTACATATCTTTTAATTATCTATTTTAATCTGGTCAATAAATTTCAAGGAGAGACGAAAGCTTTTTTTAGCATCAACTCAAGTATGAAGAACCTCCTGTTGGCGGTCATCCTGTAAATTGATAGTTGATAGATTTTAGTTCAAGTTAAATATTGAATGCAGTAGATGGTTATAAGGAATAAGAAAATTCAATGACTTTTTTCTTCTTCAACATCCGGTGTCGCTCAACTGCTTTTTTCAGTTGAAATTCAAATAATTGCATTCGGACATCAGTTCTACCTTTTCCATTAACTATTGACACAAACTGCAAAATAAATGTCACAACTGATTTCAGCGGATAGACATTGTGGATGTAATGCTTATGTTCTATGTTAGTCTCATGATAGGCAGATATCTTTATTATTCCATTCTTAGTGATAGGTCGCACATTCCAAGCTTTATAATGTACGCTCGCACAATATTCCATTTCACCAAATCTATTGCGATAAGGGAGAACAATACATCTGTGACAGGGTGACAATACATCTGTGAAGTAATGAACTGCAATTTTTTGGGTATACTTATCAATAATGTCCTCTTTAATCAGAAATTTATATGTGTAGATAAGAAATCGATTATGAAACTGATAGCATTTGACGGGAGTGATTGACGACATCGCTTCCTCAAACTGCTGTATTCCTTCGATGTCGGCAAAGAGTCACTCCAGCAGATCGAGGGGCTGAATGATCACTGAAGATCGACTGGATGCGATGATCCGTCAGCGCATGATACGGCATTTTCTGTCATGTTTGCAAAGGGACAATATCTCGGGAGTGCCTTCAATCTTTGTGTGGAGGAGAGCATTGTCATAAAGGAGGAAGATGGATTCCTCGTAAAGATGGCCACCTGCTTTGTTAATGAATTTCAAAAAAGAATTTCGTCATTTTCCCTCGACACACATGATATGTAAGAGTTCGAAGTAGGATGGGAGAGACAGCTAAACAAGCTATGGAATATTCCCTCTCTGTCCTTCAACTACACGCACTGCCCTTTCTACTTGAGATGATCAGCCTTGAGTCCTCGTGGTCCAGATATTTGAATCTGCACTCGTCGGTGAGGATGTTATGTCACTGAATGCCATTTCTCATGAACCATATGACGTATTTCGCCCTCTCTTCGTTCACCTCAACGATATTCCAGTGAGCGGACACGGATCGCAATAGCTTCAAAGTTGTCAGGCAACCATTGACAGCTTACGGCGAGAAATTTACAACTTACGGTGGAAAAATGGCAATTGATATTGCAGTTTGTGTCAATAATAGTGTAAAAGGAATTGTTAACAATTCTTATTGTGCGTAATTTAGCTATGGCGTAATGTTAAAAAAAGCAGGTAACAATGTATCCGTAATGATGATATCTGTATCTATGCATGTGAAAGATATTTGAAGAAATCTCAGCTAGCGTATATCTGCATATATACCATGATATTAACTATTTTCCGGTAGTTATTTTCAATGGAATTCCATCAAAAATATCTATGTGTATGGTATTTTCTATTATCAGACAGGGAATACAACTAAAATATCCATATGGATATCTATGTGGATACCCACTTCTAAATATGCCAACCATGTACGTGTATACATGAACATGAGAACTTGTCACACAGCAATGTCTAATTGTTTTTAATGGTACTCGTACCATTATTGATCACGACATTGCAACTGTTGAAATTGAATATGAGAGAGTCTGTTTCACTTCCACACGGTTTTGAAACCTTGGATAGAGTTGTTCCATCGAGAATGGCAGAACAGTTTTCCAGGCGAGTATCTGCGGTTCTTTTGTAACATCTGACCCCTGCCAGACTTCTGTGACCCGCACGTTCCATGATGAGTTGTTCGTCAATGTTGTTCTGATGAAGTCTTGTTGCGCATGTCGCACGAAGGGAATGGTTGCTTTTGCTGCTTGAATCTATTCCAGCTTGATCACATATTGATTTCATAAATTTGTTGAGCTTGTTCTTGCCTATTGGCTTAGATGTGTACCAACATAAATTGTTTGGTTTTTTAAAGGTTGCAGATAGAAGCGATTTGAGCTTTGAGGTCGTTTACTGAGGAAAAGCTCCATCAAAGTTACATGGCATCTTGATCTGTTCGATACATTCTCAAAATGTACTACTTCCTTGGTTTTGTGCCTCAAGTTATTCAAACCTCCTGAATTTGTTTTCGAATGTTTTTCACGGTAGACTAGACATCGTTTGCCGTCACGAACTTCAAAAGAAAATTGCTTAATAAGAAGATGTACGTGTTCCTCACCGCCTCGAAGAGCAAAATTCAATCCATTCAGGTAAAACAGAGCATATAACAATGACTGTCCATCGGAGGCCCCATTGCATGGTTCCATAATGATTTTTCCTCATTTTCACTTATCACATCAGCCGACTTCGATTTCAAACTGGCACCGCTTTCAGTGGATATTCTCATCGATGAATCAAGACTCACTGTCACCGCTGAAAACTTTTCCTCTCGAAAGAAGTCGACTTTTCGTGTAAGCGAAATATATGATTGTATTCCCGCAACAATCGACACGAGAGATCTGCCTGGGTATCTTTCACCATTTGATTTCCTTACTTCGTGAATGAACTTAGTCATAAGTTAGCATAATGCATCATCGGATAAGTCACATATGTTTGAATTTACATAATCCAGTCGTTCTTCTCTCCAAGATTCAAATATTTTATTTGCCCATTTATTGCGCTTTTTGGTGTTCTTGTTTGTCACTGATTTATTCAATTCATTTAGCTCTTGTTGTGAGTAGTTGACAAATCTGCTGTAATTCGTGTTGTGGTTTTGCAAATCACTTAGTAGTGGGAACAGATCTTCAACAGTTTCAAATTCATCATATGATATTATATTCGGATCGTGATTGCCGATGAATCCATTAGTGAGGTCTACCAGAGGTTTGACAATGCCCAATTTGCCATCCATGTCTGGCAAATGTTTACACTAAAATTGTTAATGCAACCGAAGTAGATCTATATGTACGCGTAATAAGAATTCCATGATGCGTTGATCACAAACAAATTTACAATTCAAATCAAAGGGAGTTATCTAAATAACTCCCATAAAAAATATCATGGTATATATGAGATATTCCATATACTTCTGGGTGATATAAAATAAATCCCTCGAGTCTTCGGCTCTCGGGATATATTTACATATCACCCAGAAATATCATGGAATATCTTATACATGTATTCATATCATCGTGCCCGCTTTTTCCTACATTGCTGCCCTCAAAAATCCAGATTAATGTTATATTGTGATCTCTGTGTGATGTGACATACACGTAGAGATCAAACCGGAATTCTACCATAGAAAGTACAGCACCTACCATGAGAACTAATTGAAAAATAGTTACGAAGTTTTCATTCGCTCATTTTTGACGTACTCGTTTGGGGCTTTTTGTAACGCCTCTCAGCATCTTTTGCAGAAGCTCAAGTGTCTTGAGAAAAGATCGATGCGCATAATTGGTTCAGATGTATGTATGACTGAAGATATCATCACTAGTGCTCACAATTCGTGTCACAAACTTTTTCACAGCATTGTGAAAGACGATTTGCATCTTCTGCGAGATATGTTCGATGATGTGCCCAGCCATATCACGACTCGTTCTAGAAGATGTCTCAGGGCCCCACGTATACTAACTGCACGTTTTGCAAATTCTTTTGTTCGTTTCTGCAAATAACTTTTTAATTTTCTTTTAAATTACCTTTACTTAATTTTTTTCTCTGTGACCATTGTAGCTTCTTTCCGCTTTACACTATTATCATCGAGTATTATTGTAGCGTTCACCTCATGTACCCACAAGTGAACTCAATAAAGAACTATTATTATTATTATTATTGAAATGCATGTAATGTGATGAATGATGATTTTGATTTAATGAAATTCATTCTATTATCCAATTAGTCATGTTAATAAAGATTTAGAATAATACGAATAGCCAAAAATTCGCGCTCGTAGATTGACAAAGTAGAGTTGTTGAACGAAAAATCCATGTAGCAATTATCTCATAGATTTTGAGTTAAACAACCTCATTGTTGTTTGTTCAGTCAGGGATGTCTATGAAACATACATGTAGAAAGTGATAGGGACTTCCAACTCTCAGTCTGCAGGATTTAGCTTTGGCCGGTTTGAAAATACAGATTGCAGAATTTTCATCAAAGATGTTGAGAAAGTGCACGGTCGTAAATTGCAGTTTCCAATCAGAAATGGAAAAATGGAGACACGTGGATGAACGCCATTCCTAATATCATTGGTTAATAGAAAACAACAAGTGCATGACACTGGTCTTAGAATGCGCCAAAGAATTGAATAAGAAGTGGACATAGTAGCAGTAGTAGTAGCAGCCATGCAATCTATCATTTATCGATTCATGCATTGACTACCCTACAGGCATTCTTCGTGGAACGTATATTTAGTTACGAAAAATTCCAACTGAAAATCAACTGAACATCGGAATCAAATCGGAATCAGAGAATGTACGGATTTCATGTACAGAGAAGGTCGGGTTTAATATCACCGTCAGAAATTTTTGATCATGGATGCTTATTGATGAAGGCGTCAAATAGTCTTCCTTCAAGCTTATTCATATTCAATTTCACCCACAATGCTTGGTTTCTAGCATATATTAGACAGATTTGGGAAATGTGTTGCACTTTATGAAAACTGTGAATGACATATTATCCAATCAATCAAATCATTAGCTGAATGAAGGAATCCAACAAATTTGAATGAAGACCCAAAAATCCGTGTAGAAATAATTGAGTTGTCTGAAATTGAATTCAATGGGGCAGGTATAATGCATCACTGATTATTTTGATATCATCAAAATTGTATACAGCAAACAATAAATAATACTAAATGATTTTTTCTCCAATTTCCACATCCAACTACATTGATGGAAAACATTGAAAACTTCCAAAATATTGGTTCGGAGTCAGAATCAATAGAAATTTTCAAAAACTGCATATTTTCAAGTTCTCCTGGACAAGTTATGGTGTGTGATGAGATGAAGATTCTGTCATCTCTTAGATGTTGTGGAAAACACATTATTGGACATGCTGATGACTCGCGTATAAATAGTCCGTAGTATTCTAGCAATGATGGATAAGTCTTCGCTTCAGAAAACCCATCCGTGCATTTGTCATACATCTCTTACCAGTATCTTCAATGACTTCAAAATTGATGAAGCAAATTTTAGAGAGTACTATTGAGATTGTGAAGTCTTTCGGTGGATATTCATACTTTATCTAAAGACAGATATTCATGTCACAAATCGAAACTCTCTGTTTACTAGTTCAGAAGGATCACAAAAGATCAAACAATTTCTCAGTGAAGCACATTGCCGAACCTCACCTACGCCACCCTATTTATTATTTTGTCTCGTCCACTGATTGAAGTTTATTAGAAATATTTGGCTTACATCATTTGATCATAAATTCAGCTGCACAGTCTCAAAACATCCTATAATACTTTCCATCTATCGTCGTTCGAAAAGAAAGAAAATTTGTATTCTTCAGGCGCTTGACAGTATATCTGATAATTGCAATGATGCATCTGCATTTAGATCATTTTCTTGAAATTCGGGAACAATTGAACAACCGCTGTGTAACTGCTCATAATCATATCCAGTTGATTGGTGAAATATAGGTTCCTGTAACTCATGAAAGCCATATGTCCAGAAACCTAATTATGGCCAGAAAACCGGCCTACGATAAATCCTAGGGATTGAGATTTGGAAATCCCTGACACTTTCTATGCTTCATAGACATCCCTGGTTCAGCTATGTTTTACTATTGGGAGCAGCACTTGCATAATTTTGATATCTATTACATCACAAAATCCTACTCACGCTAAACTAAACTAGTTTTGTGAAAGTCAAGTTACAGGGTAGTGCTTTCGTGATCTGCATGTGTGGTGTGATATGACGTGCAAGAAATATTAAGCATACAGCTATTATTAGAAGTAACTGTGAAAATCCTTTTTTCTTTTACAAAGAAGACAAAAATTGATATGATTTGATAAAAATTTCCCAAGGTCAATTAGTAAAATTGTTCTTACTGTGTATTAGAGTACCTATATAAGAATGCTTCGCTAAAATTTTCGGTTGTAAGTAAAGTTATCAATTCAAAGCGAACACTACATAGCATTCTACAATATGTTGTCGCTACCGGCTCCAGTTCAGATTTGCATTCAATTAGCGTCAGGTACAATTAGAGAGCTGAAATCAAACTTAATAGCTTAAAATGAGGAACTTTACTCGAGCATAGGCACTCGAAATATCCCAATATGCTCAAATACATACAACGATTAATATTACAATTTAAGAAACATGCCCGAATACTTTTCCGATACCCGAATTTTTTGAGAAATGAGAGTAGGAACACTGGATTTCTCAATGATAAAAGTGTACATTGCAATGTATAACTGCGAGCACATTTGAGAGGAAAGCAATGACTATGTGAAGAAAAGGCTGCGTTAGCAGTCGAGTCTGATAGTCATTGTTGTAGACTTAAGTGTCCAGCAATGAGATTTTATCTAACTTAGAAATTGCCTTCCCATTAATTTTAATATCAGAAATCAGTGATATTTGATGTTTACTGTTCAGCAATGAAGATCATTTTACTAAATCCCATAGCATTTGAACCAGAGATGAAAGTAGTTCCGAGTACATGCGCACTAAAGTACACAGGTCCTCTGGTATAGTGCTAATTAATATAACAAACAGTATATACACAATGTACATAAATAATACAAATTTCTCCTCACAGTAGAGAAATGCAAAGTAGCACCGAATAAGTTCAACAGTATAGGACATAGATAGCAAACATTGAGTAGTCGATGCACTCAATAATTTAGCAATTAAGAGATGCACTAAATAAAGTGGGAGAAACTACTATTAGCATGACAAATGTTCTCATTCACAATCGCTGATGGTGTCAATAAGTTCATACTGATGCACGTCATATCAGATTAGCTGCGATTGCATCAAGAAAGTTATATATTTTTATCATGATCGCAAAACCTGTGGATGAGTTTTTTCAACGTCCTAAGGGTCTGAACAATACTGAAGCAACCAATTGGCAAGGTTCCAATTTGCCATTGACATCAGTTTCAAAAAATTGCTTGCATTTTTACACTCTTAAGAAATAACGAGGTGTTGAAATATTGATGGTTGATTGAACACCATTGACGAGTTGGTGCTGAAATATATATTTCTCTGTTTTATAGAAGTCTAGAAGCAAATAAGTCGTTGGTCACTTTTGACTAACCTTTCTCATCTCTGAGCCGATAAAACAATATCAAAACCCATTCGCAAAAATTCGTTATATGCTGTTGAATGCAGAATTGTGGATTTGGCAAATTCATCCGTTATGCAACTTGAACGCTCAATTATATCCTAAATACAGTATGCTCGAGACATCAGTATTCATATTTCAGCTTGTTGTCTGTTTCATAGAGCATTTTTAGGAAATTATGTATGAAAATTTGCATTGAATCTCTCCAAATCAATTTTCACTTGCACGATGTACGCATTCTATAAGAAATGAAAAATTCAAGCTACAGTATGTGTCCAATAAATGAAACTATGGAGCATTAAAATTTGAATTGGCTAACCGTCCGGCAATGAAACAGTCATAGCTTCTGAGAGAAGTCTACAACAGTGACACTGCGACACATGCATATGTCCATCAATGTCATATTGCTATGTACGAGTCCGCTGACGCGGACTCGTACATAGCAATGCCATTGATAAACTAGTCTGCGTGTCGTAGTTATTCATTGCTGTTCGAATTCAAACATGCTCACAGTTGCATTGTAATATGATTCTATGGTAAAATCATTGCGATTGGGATTACATGATACATGGAGTGTATACAATACACAGATATCATATTACAATGACAATGTAAAAATGTGAGTGTGCTAAATTCGTCAAACGATATTCGTTATGCAATATTCAGTCAGTACATGTAGTATTGAATTGCAACAAAGAGGTTAACTTTTGCCAGAAAATACCGGTCCAAAATTACCGCTAAGGAAGTCACTATTTACATCACTTATATGCATAGGTTGCTGTTGTTCCTGCTATCAGATGATTGTATCTGAAATTACACATTTATTATTCTGAATAATGCTTGGTACATAAATATCCTATGAGAAGACTAATATCCTTTTGCAAACAGGTTCAATTTTGTCTCAAGTAAGTTAAGTATTTAATATGCTGAAGTTCCGCTTCTTTCTCAACAGGAACCACTGCGTATTGGAAGAACTGTCGCGAATCCAGCCCCATGTGGTATTACAGGACATTATCATCGAGGCCGATGGAGTGGCGGGGGAAGACCGTTTGACTATGAAGTTTATTATTTTTTTGCTAGCTTCAATTTCAAAGACAGACCAGTATCATCTGATGACATGTAATCTTTTGTAATCAAGCTGTTTCCATTCTGAATTTTATCGGCATTTAGCGGGATAAATGTTATTTCTCGTATTTGTTTTATTTTAATAAACTGACTCAAAATTCATGGTTGTCCTTCAAATATCTCGGGAATGAATTACAATGAAGGAAATGAAAACACGCGCAATACACCTCGAACAGATGGAGAGAGAGAGAGAGAGAGAGAGAGAAATGGGATTTAACTGCATTGAATTTTAGGTTTCAATGAGCTTATGGAAATCTACCTATATCTGTTTACAAGAAGTGTATAAAGATAGAAGAATAATTAATCGGGGACGCTCATTGACCGCAACCAAAGTCTCGTTAAGGAAATCAAAATTAAGCAATATAGAGCTGACTCCGCTCGGCGCCAATAGGAAGCGGATATCGCTTTCGTACGTGCATGTACGAAAGCAAAAATGCACTGGTACATTTTGTTATTCTCGATTTGTACATACGCTTTCGTAGGGAAAATCTCTTCGCTTTCGTATCCTACAGTTTACAGTGTAGTAGGTTCATGTAAAGCGATTCCAAAGAGAGTCAATCTGTCTCGCGATAAGAGCTCAGGATTCTGCATCATTTATTTATTGCTGTATTAATTTGCGGTGCAGATGTGAAGCAGATGATTAGTATTTACACTTACAGTAATGATAACAAGCACTGGTCCAAGGAATGCCCAAATAGTCTGCCTTGACGTCGATAACCAGCAGCTGAAATTGAAAATCAGACAGAATTGGTACAGAATCTTAATGACAATATAAATCTTAATGATTATGCATGTAAATGCTCTCAATTAATACATAGTTCAGGTTAGCCCAGTTTCCTGTCCGCAAAATGACTTCCCTCTCCAATGTGGATAATACACCTGTAACTTTACAACTGCAATTATTACTTGGAGAAAGTTGTAGGACACAGCTGTTAGGATTGTATACGTTTTGGGTAGGTAAATGTAAATTTGGAGAAGTTGAAGATACAGCGTGTGAAAAAAGCCCACGTGAACAAAATATCTCTTAACCCTATTTTTGACCCGGCCGTGTAAACCCAACGGGGATGTTTTCCTGGACCTGGAGCCTGTGATTGTGAAGTTCATATGATTCAGTCATGCCCAAAATCACTGTTTGACATGATTGGCGCATGCTCGGTATAATGGTGGCGTCAGTTTTTAACAACGGACATCTAGTTTTAAAGAAAATATATTTTTGAACATTTGTCAGAAATGGATGTAATTACTTTGATAAACAATATATTTTAACCCGAATTAACCCACGTCAGTTTAAACTGACATTACAAAAAATGCTATTTCTGTGCGTTCTTTGATAGAGAAATTGGTTTGTTTTGACTGCTATGTTATCAATAATTAATTGCGTCATAATGCAATTTTGACAGTGTGTGATTGAAATGGTATAAGAGAGTCGTACTGAATGATAAAGACGTACTAGAGATTTCTAAAAACACATGTTACTTTGTCTGCTACCATTTCAGTTAAATACGTGTACATCGTGCAGAAAATTACAGTAATTGCTCATCCAAATGTTTAAATGCTCCAAAGGCATCATGAAGTATGATTATCTGTACAATTTTGACTATGGGATCAATCACTATTTGTGGCTCAAAACTGACAGCATTTTGTACAAATCTGTTTTGAATACACTGCAAACTGTGCGTTACCAAAGCTACTTACGAAGCCGATATACAAAAACGAGAATAACAAAATGTGCGAAAGCACTACTGTTCGTGCTGATGCACTGCGGAAGCGATTGGCCTTCCTATTGGACTATCTTTATCATCCAATAGGAAAGCTAATTGCTTCGTAATTGCTAATCGCTTTCGTAGTACCGATATATGAGCAAGAGCAACAGTGCTTTTCGTACATTTTGTTATTCTCCTTTTTGTACATCGGTTTCGTATTCAAAATCAGCCAGCTTTCATACTCTAAAGTTTACAGTACAGTGGGCTATTTCTATGATATTGACATTATTTACGCGTTAGTTACTCATTTGTTGATGCATGAACATGTCCATCATGACTTCATTCGTTCTTTGACAATGCTCTATAAGTGGTTTAAGCAGATTAAGATGTTCAATTTTGCTGGGAATTGACAAAAATGCTCGAATTTCAAAGAGTAGCCTACTTTTAAATACAGGTCACATTTTTGATATACCCAAATTTGATAAAATTTTCAGAAACTCGTAGAAAATCTCAAAAGTCAAGAGTTGCAACCATTGCGGATTTTTTTCAGAAATATCACAAAATGTCTTGGGAGGCTCGAGTAAAAATAGGGTTAAGGCAAATACAGATGAGATCACTGTTCAAATGTTTCAGCCTGTGGGCTTGCACACTTTAAACCGACAATAGAATTCAAATTGCAGAAGTGAAGCACAAATTTCACAACAGGGAGGCATACAGAATTCCCAAAAAAGGAGATGTTGTCATCGAGTGAATCACATTTCTTGTTCTTTGTTCTCTTTTCACATTGTGACTCAAAGGAGAATTTCGAGTATGATGATAGCTTATAAGCAGGCACGAACCAAATCAGGGAATCATATTTTTTTCCATTACGCTATATTGGTCTTACCTTGCTGTTTCACTTTTACATTTTTTTGTACAATTGATAAAAAGTTAATAAAACTTTATTATGAAAACAATAAATTCTTTAAATGATGAATACTGATATCTGAAATCTACTGCCCATGATAGTTTCCTAACAGTGTATACACGAAAGTGAGATCATTTCACTCTACCAGTAAGTACACTTATCAACGAGAAAAGTTAGCCGTCTGTACTAAAGTTCAAACGATTACTGCTGGCTTAAGGCAAGTCATTGCACTTTCAAACTTCCGGGAATTCAAAGTCGTGAAGCAATGTATTCATTTATAAAGCTCGACGGACCTTCGAAGGACAGTGTCTTCGAGCGTATATAGTCACCGTGAACATCTGCGCAGACATCGAGGGCCCATCATGTTTTACCACTGACTTTTCACATTGTGTCGCACAATTCATTTCTCTGGAGGTCTGAATGCAAGAGGACGTGCTGCTGTCTAAGGAATCTCTTAAGCACTTCTGTTGATTCGCCATACAGCTCTTACAGCTTCAAATATTATTTAGAAAGTGACAAATTTATAAGACGCAGTAATTTATATTTTGGTTGGTTTCAGTTGTTATTCAGGTGTTGAATGCATTTGACAGGAGGATAAAATTTGAAATTCGCACGATAAAAACAGATCATCTAAACTCATAATTCACGATGGAACGTAAAAATGTATAATAAAATTAAAATTCATCATTTTTAAGTTGATTTTTCATATTTTAATCTCATCTTCTACTATAGATTCATTCATTGTCTAAAGATAGTTGGCTAAGTAGTTGAAATCAATTGCCAACGTATCATTCAATCTCATGAACTTGGCCGCTATACGGAGCAAACGTTAATGTGACTCATGAACAGGGAACCTTCGCTTACTGCTTTGTTTGTCCATATCCATCCCAACTTGTCAAAGTTGACGTTAAGACAATTATCATAGGACAACCTGGAAATGGAAAAGAGTATTTAATGACCATCTAGAGATAATAACTCCAACTTACCCCATGCAAAGCTCAATAGCGCCGGAATAGGTAGAGGTTTTCGTAAAGGCTCGCAAATTTTCCAAAACATCTGAATTCCCTCAACCAACATCATAAAAAATACGGCCAAGTAAAAGTAATGAAGGATGACAGCGATGCCTTTACATGTCGCCTGCAAATGGACAATCATAATGAAGGCATTCAAACTGGCTTCATCAAAATCAACTTTACCTCATGTCGAGTTTCCCTCACTCCAAGAAGGAATACCACTGTGGCAATCAACAACGCAATAGAAAGATTCATCAGCAAGATAACTCGATCGGTTCTTATTCTGCAAAAATAATTAATCTTATATTCTACATCAACGGAAAATATCATTCATTTCTTGCTGACTGACTCAATTGATACTCTCTAGAAAAATGTCAGTGTATGGAAATCTCACTTATTTTGAGCATGAATTTATATTTCATTGCATTATCTCAGGCCTTTTCATAACGTGGGAACTGAGCTTCCAGTCGCAATTTGCATGTACACGTATGTGTACCTTTCAAAATATTCTGCGTGGCTTAGGCCATCGTCAATATGGCTTTATGCCGCTTTTAAGCATTTCCCAAAAAATTAAAGATTCGACAAAAAGGCTCAAATTCATAATCTATTCTGAAAGCATCATCAAATATTTCATTTCCAAATTTTCTACATGAAAGGAAGTACACGTAGGCCCACATCGAATTTAATGGGAGCAAACTATTCATGTATGCTCCTACAGAGCAAATCGTGGTAACCTGGAGTACCATAAGCACAAATGCGACTTCATGGCTTCTGCATAATGTGGAATTTAACAATGCTGTATCAAATCATTATCTATTTGTACACCGAGTTTCCTGTTCATAGAAAACTTAAGCTAACTTCATAGGATATTTTTCCTGTTTAAAAGAGGATTAAAGAGCACACTTAATAAAGAGCACATTTACAGAGCAAATTTGCAGAATATTATCATTACAGGAGTCTCCTATGCATTTTATATACTGTCGCATTTTTGACTTGCATTTCATGTACAACTCAATAATCAAGAATATTATTAACTTAATATGGTACTCTCCTCTAAACTATTTTCAGCAATATAATTGTCAGTTAGTTAGGAGAATTACGGCAAAATTCGACTACGGCTTATTTTCAAAATTTTCGAAGATGTTTTGATTGGTTAGGAATTTATAACTTAAAATTGTCATTTATAGCTGCAGAAAGATGATATAGTTAGAGAAAATGAACACAGCTATCTGAAAGCATACATTGGAATTTCATATTATTCTGAGCAATGCTGAATGAAGTGTGCAAGGGGGAAGGGGCAAATCTTCCACAGGAAGATTCCGCATTAGACCAATTCTACGGCTACTACACTGTAAAAAGTACGATACCAAAGCTAATTACGAAACCGATATACAAAACGAGAATATCAAAATGTGCGAAAGCGCTATTGTGCTTTCGTACATTTTGTTATTCTCTTTGTAGATCGGTTTCGTATTCAAAATCAGTCAGCTTTCGTACTCTGCAGTTTACAGTAGAGTACATAGGCTTTGCACATTTAGTGAATATCGAGGGAATATGTGATAAAGCATGAAAAGTACTCTCTGACTGAAAGTTTATCTGACTTTCCTAATTCGAAGATTTTCCCAGTTTTCAAGTTGATGACAGATTGGTAGCAAACACTCTAAAACTGTCACATTGAATGAAATAAGCCCATGTCACAAATACTGCCAAGAGGACATCATCTAAATTATCGGTGGCGTTGAGACCATTGAAATCATTTACAATTAAGGATGATATGGTGATGAGCAACAAGTGTTTTACAGGGGTCATGGAATCTCCAACGCTTGTTTTCTGCAATATTCAAGTAAAAGAAAGCAATCGAAGGGAAATGTCACAGTCCATCGTAGACAACACCACCTCTTCAAATTGTCTATTCAACAAAGTCAGTGATACTTTTCCCCTTATGCAAAAATTATCCCTGGAAGTGAAGCCATGCTCCAAATCGTATGGTAAGTCCAAGATGTCGTCATCCTATCGTCTTATATGGCTGACACGATGTTTTTTCTTCATTTCAGCGTGCGTTTTGTTGCTATTGTCCTCAGCTTACACATATACGTCATTTCTACTTGCACAGCGTCATATTTCACCTTACAATTGCTGGTATTGAGGCTTTGATCAAATATACGACTTTTAGAATTTATAGTAGATTTTTTGATATTATAGTATTTTTATAGTATAATCATAGAATATCTGATCGATTGAGTTTGAATTTAAAATTGAGACTATATTCATAAGTTTACTGTTAATTTGCCAGTGATTATGGTCACATCTAGTTAATCATGTTTGCTATCTAGACAGAGTTCTCACAAAAATAAAATCTCTCTTAGTTCTTTAAAAGATAATTTGACATTCTATTTCCGCTGTGTATCATGTTTAATGCTTTTGATATCCTTCGACTCAACAGTATAAGTTGAGTGTCTGCGTTAAGCGCTATATTCTATTCACCATTCCTCTACTGCATTTCTCTTTTGACAGGGAGTGAAATTGACACGCAATAAATGGTCTCAGTGCCTATAAATTCTGAATAACTTCAATTTCAAGCTGAGTAATATCAATTCTCATCATCTGTTCGTGCGGATGACAGGATTTTAAGAAACAACATGCGGTCGCATATTATGTGCACTTCCTACCAAGAACTAATTTCGCCAGAATATTTTTTGTTTACAAACTAACAATCTCTATTTCATTATCAATCGTGATGCAATGAGTTTTCTGTGGATATTGTCAATTTCAATTCACAATCAATAAACGCCTCTACTGCTACTACTATTACTGTCACTTGACGTACTTTTGACGTTGATAATGAGGTTTTATTGAAATTTGATAATCATATCCAATGAGACACGCTCAATTCTTTTCCAGACATTTTGTCTAATTAGCTACAATGACCAAAAATCTGCACATTCTTCAATTTTGATCTAAGCTTAATACTTTATAGTTTCATGTAATTCTACCCTGTAAATCATGAAATCCTATTTAAGTTTGAAGCTGAGCTATAAACAGAAGAGTACTAGAATTACCGAACTCAAATTCAGGAGAACAAAATTGCTTGTTGAGTACTAATATGATGAAACATCAATGTCAATCAATTCAGTGAGTAACCGCGCAGCTGGTAATAACGGCGTGCGCTTCGATGTAATGTAGACTATTTGTCTATTCCCATCAGCTGAGACACGAGTGTGCATTGTTGACGAGCAGTGACTGTCGGAACAAGTGACGCTTATCAAACGGTCAACATATTTGTTTACAGTTCCTGCAGCAATATTATCACTCGGGTCGCTTCTGTCTCAGGTAGCGATTTTTGAAGAATTGACGGCTTTGGTGTGTTACTGCATGTCGAAGTGGGTACAATGAAGCAAGAAGCCATCCTGCAGACAACAATCCGTGACATTTCATTGACATTATCTTAATGAACTTAAAACATCAATTTTGATCAAAAGCATCCACATCGACAGTGCTTTGACCTCTTCAAATGTCTATCATTTTCTCTGGCTGTACTTTGAGTCTTGCCAACGTTTTTTCCATCCTATCCGACTCTGATTTGAGTCCTGCCAACGTCTACCCACTTCACCGACTGCGCCTTGATTGTTGTGCATATTTTATTGATCCAAATGCTTTAGCAATTGTCAATGCTCTGTCATGATGTACATCGCAATTATGAAGTTTGCAAACACATAAAGTTGTGATGTACACGTTGAATGACACAACGCACTTCTCAAAATTAGTAGTCATTATTAAGTAACGTTTTTATCTAATATTTTGGCGATTCGACAGCTTTCCATCCAATCTTATCAGATGCTTACACGCTCTAAATTCTTGCAGATTTACGAAGTGTTTTTTCCTGCTACTTCCTGAATATTGTAATGTCGTTTACAATTTGCACATGAGTATTTACAAAATTGCTTATGATGTAGGGTGATTTCTACACACTATAGATATTTGGCATGCATTCCACAAGCTATGCATTTGATGTAGCCTGTTATGATGCCAGTTTTATAAATGAACGGTTCCTGTTTTCTTTAGTTAATACTCCAAATTGAAAGAGTTACAAAATGAAATTGAATCAACAACACATCAGTAAATAAATGTTGCTCAATTATGACGGTCCCAAGGAGGAAAAGTTTGATTGCTTCTAAGATACCATTCAAGTATTTTGTCCGGGATAAACTTATCATTCAACATTAATCGAAATTCAGCGTCCTAATACATAGAATGGGTTTACTTAACTTCCATGGTGAGCTACTTAGAGAAGCAGTTGCGCTAAGTGTTGATTACTACGAAATTACATTTAGTTTGAACTTTGCGTTATTCCTTACTTCGTAGTAGCAGCACGCCTCTACTTCGTAATAGAGCGTGGTTGTGCAAAAAAAACTTTGAAAGAATCAAAACTTCCCAAAACTCATGTGCTAGTGCTGTGATTTTTATCTCTTAGGGATATCTCCACAGGAGACACCAAAGAGTGTGTAAGTCTCAAAGCTATTTAATGACAGAAGACGTCAGTTCCCATCTTGTGAAAGCTACAATAACGATTTCAATGAAATTCGAAGATCAGCAAAAATGTTGAAAATTGCAGCATTTTGTCATTTTGTGATTAGCAACAGATATTATCGAAAGAGAAGGAAAGAAGAGAAATATCGAACATACATGTAGGTACGAGAAAAGTCAGAGACATATTTTAATGATCGCGGCAGTTTTTCAGGAATTAGCTTATTAAATGAAACATGGAAACCGAGATCATCAATCAACGTAGCTTTAAGAATTTGCTCTTTTTCATTTCTTTCGAACGCTAGAGAAATGTCAATGGGATTCCGTCGTCTAATGATTGGCATTGTTTTACTGCTATGGACATTATTGTCTAACTTGTTTGCAGCACACCGTTGGTTCACATTATTGATTTCAATATCAATGATCTCCGCAGTATTATCGCTCCTCAACAAAGGCTTTATCATGAATACATCGTCAGTACATACATCATCATCAGCATCATCAGTTTGAGAGCAGGACCGTTCGGATGTTGTTGCTGCGATTGCTGTAGAAAATCATTAACCAATTCACGAAACCGGTGGGTTAATTCTAATTAATGATTTTACTGAAAAATCGCCTATGATCGATGGAATCAAAAGCTTTACAGGTATCAATGCTGGCAATGGCATGCCCAAGCTACATAGGAGACGCTTTCACTAGGTGGAACTGGAAAAACGTGTGGATGATGATTGATGAATCTCTGAATGTCGAATCAAATTCAAAAAGGTGGCGAAAGGCAAAAGTTGATAAATCAGGTGAAGAAGTGAAATTATCGTTCTTTTAGTAAAGTCTTCTAGCTGTGCGGTGTCTTTTGATGCGCTATGAGTAGAGGGGTAAAAAGATTCTTTAGAAAATGAAGCTGTCATTAATGAAATAATTTATGAATTTCTGATTCATGTACACTGTCGACCAGCGCCTCCTAAAATCGAGGAAACCTGCATCCTAAAGCGCCACACACTAGTATTTTAGGAGGTTGCGTGAAATAGAATGTTAACATACTAAAGAGAACAATAACCCTGGTGCGCTAGCCTCCTAAAGTGCTTTGCTTTAGGATTTTTTTATTAGTTACGAATAGTGTCTTGCTTTAGTGTTTGATTTAGGAGGTGCTGGTTTAGAGTGTATGCCCCTGAAAAAAAAGAGCGAAAGATCTCGGCAATTAATGCTTATTTTCTTTTACGAAATAATTTCTGCCGTATTCATTTTAAGTAGTGCAAAATATTTATTATGAGATAAAATGCATGTACTAAACAAAATGATGGAATAAGCGATGTTATACAGACTGGATGCAAAATAGTTGAACACGAAATTAACCTAAACGCTTTGTCATATCAATCATCATGCTTCGTATATTATTCTGGCATATATCGCTATTTCATAAGCGGCCAGCTATGGTCAGCAGGCCCCGCAAAAGAAAATTAGAGGTTTTCTTTGACTAATATTTCAACATGTTGACTGTTGGAATACTCTATCCACCAATTTTCACGTGACACATTGATTTCAAAATTAGCTGAATTCGTAGTGAATTATAAAATTTGCAAAAATTGTTGCTAGAAAGCATCTGACATTTTATTCATTAAATAGGACGATCAACAAACTTTATATAGTCTCAAGGATTGCAGTTAATTCATTTGTTTGTCAGATCGCTCAGGTTCTGTGTAGTCAGTTGTGGTCAATGGAAATCTTGGTCAGTTGATTCAGTGACACCCGTAACGGAGACTACGCACAATACACAATTTAGAATACTTTGATATTCGAAATTTGATATTACTTGATTCTTGAGTAGGGCTCCTTTTTGTTGGAATGCTTTTTAGAAGGGGTATTCGATAACTGAGCTCATTGTCCTTTACAATGAAATGTGATCTCACCCTCATCAGTGGGCGCATTTACATCTGGCTTAACTTTGAGGAAAATTCTTGTCAATTCTTCCATCAAACGTTGAATGAGCAAACATGCAAGAATAATGATTTTACCCACTTTCACACATGCTCACTTAATATATAAAATATATACATACAATTCCGGAACGGCCCGAAAATCACGGCCGGTTTCCGGCATCTCTGTAAAATGATTCGGATGCTTTCACTATGAAGAGAAATATATCGTAGATTGTCAGCTCCAAGATATCACACTCGTTCTGGGGAGGACATCATCAGCTTAAACATGAAATGAAAAACTTGCGCACCGCATTTGTTTGATCTTAAAATTAACTTTGATAAGGGCTGATCAATTGCGGCATGGTTAGATTTAAAATGATTCGATTGCTTGTCATAGACTCTCTGCTCCGGAAATCCACACCCGCTCTGGAGCTGCCATAATCAGCTTAAACATGCAATGAAAATTAGATCGCCGCTGTATTTGATGAGCTGAAATCATAAATTATCCTGATGAGTTCTGCTTTTAATTAACCTGAAATTACTAAATAAAAAAAACATTCAGGTATTCCTGAGTATCTGATGCACTCAGTAGTGCTGGGAAGCTACAAGACGTAACTTAAGATGACACTTTTTACTGACAGTTAGAAGATGATAAGCTTGAGATCACTGCACTTTTATTTATCATCATTCCCTAAATTGCTATTGTCTGATGACGCACAAACCTCGATTATTGAAGCTTCCATAGTTTGTTATTTTTCTGACTCATCATGGATCGAAAAGTGTCAGCCATAGAGATCAGATATCTATGCTATTGTCCTCTCTTGTGTAGAGACGACAATAGATGACTAGCATGGCACCCACAGAATTAGATTGTTTAAGTGTATCACTTTGCTAGAAGTGCAAACTGATTCAAAACGATGCCACATGCAGGAACGTACTAATTGGACAAAAAGAAATTTTTAATATCTTGCAGAGAAAGGAAAAATAGTCGTGCACTGCTTGCGGATTGCTGTGAATTTCTTCAAAATGCTTCAATCGCCACGATTCCTTCAGATTCAAAGAATTCAGATCATTGCGCAAAAGTTATCTCGATAATATTGGTCTCTCTGATCAATATTAAAAAAAGTTAGCAGGCGCACGAAAAAACGTTCACAAGCTTCTCTGTAGAACTTGACATCAACTACGTCTCTTTGCTGTGAAAGTCGGGTGATAACAATCACTGAAACTCAACACGATTTGGCGATTGACGATTGGATATTATGTCAGCAGGTTGTGCCATTTCATTAACGCTACATGTTCCAGTGTTTCCTTTCTAGTCAAGCAGAAGAAGAGACGATCTGTCTAATTTTGTGATGGCACCAGTCTGGACTCTGACAGCGTGTCTAGTTCAGGACTTCTCTGTCTTTAATTTGAGATAACTTCTGATGAAAATGAAATAAATAAATGAATGAGCCTTGCTCATACTCGGAAGCACATTAGGCGCGCAGCTATTCCTTCCATGTGGCCGAGTTGTCCATGGAATGCCGTATATTTTTCACGCAGAATAAGATACAAATGGGATATTTCACCGGTTTGAATATAAATAATATTGAACCGTTAGAAAAGCCTAGACAGCACGAAGAAAAACAATAAAAATTGATCTTGTACCGACAGACTTACGATTCTTGTTTCCATTTGATGCATGATTAATTTTCATAATCCATTGTAAGCGATCCTGAGAAGCGTGATATTCCCGCATGCCTCGAAACGATTCTACCGGCGATTTTGTGATTTCATCTTTAATTGTCCTTAACATCGACTCAAATTGAGAATATTTCTGAGTTCAACAGGATATGGCAATCAAAACGTATTCGGAATTGCTAAATTTCGTGCGGTAGAACCGGTTTTATCTGAAACAATGCATTTGATGTCCAAAATGCTGATGATCTCGAAAATTGATCAATACTGTAACCAATGCGTGTGCAAACGACAATGACTGAAGTCAGTCATTATCACCAAAGGTGGACAAAACTTAATTATTCAGATCCACATCCGCAAAGTCCGAAATCTGTAGTCCCCATCCAATCCGCATCCGCAACAATCCTACATTTTTTATTCGTGCTGTATCCGCACCGAAACCGCAATAGAAAAAGTATTTGAAATTATTCTGTAACTCGCTCAGATTAACTGAAAAGGAAAAATTGTGTTTTTGCGGATTTTGCATCTGTAGGCATATCCTTTGGGCTGTAAAGATTAATAAACAAGGATAATTTTGCCTAGGTTCAGCCCATGCAAAACTGCGAATAGTAAACTTAGAGTAACCGTCATGTATATGGTCTACTAGCGAAATGTAGCCGAACCCACTATCTTTGTGGACCGGTTTTCAGCGGATGATTTGTTTATATCTGTCCATAAACGAGCCTATTTAATCAATTTGAGTCATTAATACTCGCATAAAGGCTGTGTTCTCGCATACTCATCTGTTAAAATCGAACTTTCATATGTTAACAAGCTTGCCGTACACGCAGTATACACTCACACCCACAGGTCATGTCCTGAGCAGACTGAACTTAGGCCTCACTGGGTTTGTTCATTGGAAAACTCATTGGGAAACATGCCAAATTGTGCGAAGTTTCAGTGACTGGTTAGTATCAGCCGGATCACACAGCAAATAGACACAGTCGATGTCAAGTTATACAGAGAAGCTTGTGAACGTTTTTTCGTGCGCCTGCTAACTTTTTTTAAAATGATCGGAGGGACCAACATTATCGAGAAAACTTTTGCGCAATGATCTGAATTCTTTGAATCTGAAGGAATCGTGGCGATTGAAGCATTTTGAAGAAATTCACAGCAATCCGCAAGCGGCGCACGACTATTTTTCCTTTCTCTGCAAGATATCAAAAATTTCTTTTTGCTCACTTAGTAAATTCCTGCATGTGGCCTCGTTTTGAATCAGTTTGCACTTCTAGCAAAAGTGATACAGTTAAACAATCTAATCCTGTGTGACTGCCCCTTTAAGTAGCATTGATAATTCAACTCGCAATTGTCATCTGCGTTGATGGTCTACTGAATAGTGACATGCGCTACCTTCTCCATAGTGACGGGTTCCAGTCTTGCAGAGTGCTATTAATGCTGATTGTGTGATCATCAGGATTTTATCATCGGTGCCATCAGCATAGGTACAGTAGATCTGCAAGTTTTGTATGAGTCCTTATGAATTCTAAATATTCATTATTTTTGTTGCTGCTTCTAAGCGAAACCTTTGATGCAGATTGTCAAAAACTTCTATCGTGCATCACGAATCAATATTTCCAGCAAATTATGTTTCCCGATGATTTTTTTGCGCATGATTCATCGCCCTATCGATTTCTGAATCTTCAAAACGTTCTTGAGTCTCTGCCATGAATTTACATTATGGCGTGAATTTAATTTTCTGTAATTATTGGAATAATAAAGTTAAATGCGGGACTACTATTTAAAGCTATATAGCGATTGCGTGAGGAAAAGCTGTTCAAGTAATTTCACCATAAAACTGATCAAATTAAACCACGACTCAGCTAAAAAATTCGAAGAATCCAGGGAGCGGAAGAAAGAAAAATTTAACAACTACTCTTGTGGAAAATCGAGCAATAAATTATATTACTTAAAGTCTAGTGCCATGGTTGGATGAAGTGCTAATGAACTGGAGATGGCGATGGCTCGGACACACCTTGAGACGGGAGTCACAGTCTACGGACAGCATATAAGTGGAAACCAAACGGGTCAAGGAGAAGAGGTCGACATAAGCCCACTTGGCTGTGGACGATGAAAAAGGAAGCTGCAGAATGTTGGGAGAACATCGAGGGACGAGCTCAGGACGTCAGTCGGCGTAGGAGGCGGTAGCAGGTAACAGTAAAGTCTAGTGTGTATGAATATAAAATATAATACATGAAACACAGAGATCTACACCCTAGTTCAGAGGAGGATGAGTATTACTTACAACCATTTCTTAAACTTGAGACCGGATGACGAGCGATGCACGTCATGTGAGCACTTACGTAAGTGTTCGACCTACAGCGGGCGACATTGCCGCAACTATTCATGAATGACGTCCACTGCATGTCATCGCTGTATTATTGTCTCATTGTTCACTCAGCATGTGGGGAATTGTATTTATGAGCGAATGACGTGCACCACACATCATGGGTAGTTTGAACAGTGTAACAAATTTGGTTTCGGGCTCAAAAGGTTAAGGGGACGGGAAATCAATCAAAAACTTATAATCTATTTTTATTTTTTCTATAAACTAAAGATGAGAGCTCGGCATGAAACAAGAGGAGAGGATAACAAAATACGATCGCTGTGCATTTTGATGTAATATAGACTTTGAATAGGCACTGAAAAGTTGATATCATCGAAAAATTTATTAAATAGGTAAAAAACGTGTTTACTGAGCAAAATTGGATTCATCACATTCTCTCAATCCCTATGCATGCAGAAGATTGATCTTCAGACTTAGCATCATTCTTCTATTGCATTTTTAGACCTTTTTGAAAACCATTCCGAGGTTGTCAATGATTTATTTATGTTTCGCAATAACAATATTCCGCTCATGCATTTTGTGTGTTCAATTATTAAATGTTTCATGAGTATTATAGCAAATACATGTACAATGAAGAAAGTAAATATGGCAAGACTCCCTAAACTGAGCTTCACTACAGAAAAATTGCTTGTGAAAGTTATTAAGCAGTGTAGGACATTTCAAGATTGGCATGATTATTGAGACAACCGGACCAAAACCCAACTTACTTTAACCACAACAATATTATAACAGTCCCAGACAGACTCAAGATTGAAATGAGACATCCAATGACAGTTATTGCCTCTAATGATTGCTGAACACCTTCAGAATACTGAAAGAAAGACCAGTTCATTCTAAAGTTACATAGAAATGCATTGATTAAGTGATGTAGAAACACACACCGAAATATCATGTAGATCGATCAAAATTGCGAAATTTGTCAGGTGATTGCACTCACAAACGGTGAAATTAGGATCGTTGGAAACCCGAACTTGACATCCCTCCGTACTCCAACTTCTGAAAATTCAAATCATCAGACTGCACGGTAGGCCTGAGCAAACTTTTAGTCGAAAAAAATTGCTCAACAAAACTATTTGCAAATTATGATTGTACTATCAGTTGCAAATACTTCTACGTAAAAACGAAAATAATTGTTGGCATAGATATCGAGAAATTGAAGGGAACGTATTTTTTGAATTTAGAATTTTAAAATGTACGCTAAATATTAGAAATGTTGGACATAAGTAATTGCTCAACCATAGTACCTACTGAATTTCAGTCCTTGAACCTTCCAGCCCAATGTTTAATTAAAATATCAACTATCGTCGGCTTACTTTGGATAATAATTGGTTTATAGTCATACTGTGTTTATATTTAGATGCTTCAATAATCCCTTGCACACAGTGCTAAACATTCAGCATTATTTTGAGTTGCTATGACAACATTACAATGTTGAGATTATGACGTTAGCCGTATATTATCAAAAACCAAAATTCTATATTCAAAAGTCAATGCATCTTTTAAATTTGAACTGGTATCAAAATATCATTGCAATTATCAAACATGTCTGTTGCAGTAATCTCTTACTGCTGTAAGCAGTTGCTGACCATACCTATCATTGACATTAGAAACTGCGTGTCGATCCCAAGTTTTTTTGAAGTCACATTGAACTGACTCAGAGGCTTGCTCTGAGACCTGGCCGAGACCTCTTCCATGTGCCTCGCAATAGTCTTCAACATGGTGGAATATCACATGCAACTTTGGGGTTATTCGAATGCCTATTCCTTGGACTGCCAATCTGAAATCTTGTATCTTTTCTTTATAGTCAGGCCGAAGATTATAGCCAAAACATGCATGAACCACACGTTTAAGAGCAATCAAAAGTATTTATAAAACCATATTCTGAACAATTATAAGATTCGATCATCAACTTATCAATGTTTTCTAGAAGAGTTATACAGTCATTTCCCGAGAAAGTTCATCCATGGTAACGCTCCATCCGTACAATACAATTAATCGCCCATTTCTCTGCATTTGGAAAAATGCTTTGAAAATGCTTAAAGATTGTGGTGAATGATCCATTTAGCAAATGGAGCTCAGGAGGAGGTATAAGGTCCAAGATGAGCTAATCATCAGAGATATGCTTGAAAACTGGAGGATGAATGACGTTTCCAAACAATTTGGCCTTTTGTTTTTGAGCACCTGAGCCATGCCATGTCCAAAACAGTTCTCTGAGATTGCCAAGCGTTCTGAGATTTCCTTTTTGACCATTTTGCATATCACTTCTCTCCACATCGCACCACGTACAAGGATGATTTGAGCTATGGCCCATAAGTCCACAAAGAATATTAGCAATTTTGAGGTCAGCTGCTACCGTGAACGGAATAGAGAGAGATTCCAAATTTAAATGGATCCACAATGCCAAAATATTCCGATAGTTTTCTGGCACATTAGGAATTATGCCGATGATGATGAGTTTATTCACACTGGTGTCTTTCCACCTGTCCACTGTCATAATATCCCGGTAACATCGACGTTTACAATTCTCATCATCACTGAATGAATCCTCATCGAGGTTGAGAAGGTTAAGACAAACTTTCAAATAGCCTTGTCCACCGTCGATTCCAATTTTTACGTTCCTGTAAGTTTTATGACGAAGTGACTCAATATTCTGGATCAAAAGATTAACGTCAGTGCAGTATACTATCTCTCTTGATTCTATTTCATTATCTGTAATGACAAACCGCTCCGTCGAAACCGTAAAATAATCATCTAGTAAATGATTTTTCATACTTAGTTTCTCTCTAAGACCTGACTCCACACAAGAACGGTCCTGAGCCCCAGCACGAATAAGTGTTGATAAATGGCGTGTTTGATTATTTGACAAATTTAAGTCTCTTTGAATCACAGAAAATGTCTCCAAGGAAAGTGGTCTTTTTTTGAGAGGAACTTGAAAAGGAGATAGCTGAATTGGTTTACCGGTCGATGAAGATAAGGAAATGGGACTGCTGCATGGTAAGTTTTCCATCTTACGTTTCTCACGGATGACGCTTGAGCACAATTTTTCTTTTGTTGTAGGGGAACCAGCTTTAATCAATACGTTGTGCAGGCGTGAAGATTTTGTGCACTGCTGGGAAATACCACGGCTTAATGTTGAGAAACATTTCGCACATACCTTAACTGATGTAGGTGCAGAATTTGTCGAAGAAGAAACCAAGTGTGGCCTTCCAGAAGAAACACGTTTAGGCATTGGAATAACATTTGTAGTTGAGCCAGAAGCAATATTTTTTGGTACCGAAGATGCAATGAGGCAAACTGAACATGAAGAATTTTCATCAAACGTCGATGAACGGGTCGGTAATCCAATCTTAGAATAGTCATACATTTGAATACGACGTATAAAAATTGATCTCCCATATTCACTGACAACTTTTTGACAAGTACTACACAACGATGACGGAAGTCGAATATCTGACCGATCAAATCCAATTGCAAAATATCTCTCTATGATGTTCCACGAAGTGTCGGATACATTTTTCATCACTTTTGTTTTCCCGAAGCATATAATACAAACTTTTTTTCTCAGATCATCGTGAGACAATGGCATTTTTTAGAGTGAATTATAACAGTCGACTGTTCGATGAGATCAGAAGTCAGTGAATCACAGTTTGTTAAGTGAATTTGTACTTTCACTTGATGCCGACGACGTATGTATGATAAACAATGGTGACTCATCGTTGACTACCAATCCCGTGACATCGGATGAATAGGAATGTTTCACAGATATTTCCTCACACAAGTTTCAAAGACGCCTGAGATCTACATGCAGATTGCTATGAATCAACATAGTAATCGGTACAATTGATGCTGTCCCAATATAGTAAAATGGATGTATAACAATGTAGTAAAATAATGCTGAATGGTTATCACTGTGTGCAAGGGATTATTGAAGCATCTAAATATAAACACAGTATGACTATAAACCAATTATTATCCAAAGTAAGCCGACGATAGTTGGTATTTTAATTAAACATTGGGCTGGAAGGTTCAAGGACTGAAATTCAGTAGGTACTATGGTTGAGCAATTACTAATGTCCAACATTTCTAATATTTAGCGTACATTTTAAAATTCTAAATTCAAAAAATACGTTCCCTTCAATTTCTCGATATCTATGCCAACAATTATTTTCGTTTTTACGTAGAAGTATTTGCAACTGATAGTACAATCATAATTTGCAAATAGTTTTGTTGAGCAATTTTTTTCGACTAAAAGTTTGCTCAGGCCTACCGTGACTGATCACTTCATGTTAATCGAGCAAATAAACACAAGAACTGGCCTCGCACAGTCTTTGTGATGCGATCATGAAGATGTCCATTACACTCAAGCAGATTTAGAAAATCTGGATTGTTTAAACCATCTTTAGACAGACTGCTTTACTTTTCCATCACACAGGGTGACTTCGAACACAGCTGTAGTTATATTTTGTAGCCCATTTACTACAGGTTAGGCCTACAGCTGTAAAGACTGCAATGCTGTGGCTATTATGACAAATAAATCAGCTTTTCAGCATTAACGGTCACTCTTTCCTCCTAACGATATGTCGTGAATTTAGAAAATAGAAACGATTCGAAGGAAATGGATATATGGACTGTAGCTGACTGCTAGGATGCTGTCACACAGGAAAAGACGTCTTCCATCATCCATCTTCCATCTTCCACCTCCCGCAGTGACATTAGGGAAATCCATTTCCGATGCAGTTAGCACTATTTTTCACTGCTTACCGCTGCTATGACTATTGTCTTGATCCTCGTCCTCGTTCGATATTGTGAACAAAGGCTGTTTTCTGATTGTTTCTCTTCGCAAATGACAGCTTCCTAAATCTTCCCTCTGACGTTACTTCACGTTGCTCTATTTTTAGAACAGTCTTGCGGCTGACGCCTGACGGCTTATGCCTTTTTCTGTGTGACAACGTGATGGACGATGGAGGATGGAAGATGACTTATGTCTGATGACTTTTCTGTGTGATAGGTTGTGTTCTTTCATACATACAATTAAAGGGAAATCCCAAATGGAAGATGGAAGATGCCTTTTCCTGTATGACAGCGGCCAAAGTGACTGCTAGCATCTGCAGTTGATGGAACAAATGCCTTCAACCGTTCTAGCCCAGATGACCTAGAAATATTTTTACAGCAATTATTTCTTCTGATTGTATGGACATTCACTCCACTGACTCTTGCCAGAGTATTAAAGTTTTCGTTTTAAAAATTTTATCAAAATTATTGACTTTCAGATAACTTGTTAGGACTAATTTTAGACGTGATCAAGTGTTATACAAAATATCGTGCAATAAAATTTTACTTAATTGTTCTTGTCATATTTTTCCTTAAAAACAATATTAGTGGAGCAATAAAATGTGGATTGACATCCATGTCACTAAGAAACGTATGTTTGCTTTGTTCAGTGTCATTTAGCTTGTGACCCCATATATATTGTGATTTTAATCTACACTGTACTGACTCACATGTAAACTGTGGAATACCAAAGCTACTTAGGAAACCGATGTACAAAAGTAGAATAACAAAATGTACGAAAACACTATTGCTCGTGCTCATGCACTACGAAAGCGATTGGCTTAGTAATGGGCAAAAGACCGTTCCAGGACACCATAAAATCAAAAAAATTAGTACTTTTAAAAACGACATAAATTTATGAATTTAGTCCCTTTTTCAGGTTTTTAAGACCTAAATTCATGAATTTAGTCCATTCAAAAAGTACCATTTTTTCAAAAAATGGCATTTTTAAAAACGACAAAAATTCATGAATTTGAACCCTTTTTCAGGTTATGAAGACCTAAATTCACAAATCGGCTAAAGCCAGAGGAGCTTCGCTCCGATTTGGGCGTTTTTAAAAATACCCAATTTTTCAAATTTTTCAAAATCTCAAATTTGAGAATTACAATCGGGCGAAGCCCTAGAACCTTCGGTTCGATTTTCATTGCTTAAATCATGACCGTTCAAGGACACCAAAAATCATAAAAGTTGAGAATTTCAAATTCATGAATTTTATCCATCTTTCAGGTTTTTAAAATATATCATGTGACTAATAATATTTCTTTAAAAGTGGAAGAAACAAAAGTGGAAGGAACTTCAGAAATGGAAGAAGCCGCAAGAATATATCCTTCAATATCATATGAACGTAGTTCTACTACCCCCTCCCTTCTAACTTCTAGGGGTCCCTTCTGACTTCTAGGGGTCCCTTAAGAAATTTTTTTATTATAAAATGAACAACATAAATGAGTTTTTAAAATTATATGGAACGCAAACTACGACAAATTTCGACCTAAAGAAAATCGCAAATGAATTAGGAATAAAGAATTTTCATGTTCTAATGAGAGACGAATTACAATTCCTAAAAAATAAGCCAACAGGAACCTTCAGTTCCCGGAAACAAAGTTCCATCAATAACTGTAAATTTCGTAACCAATCTTCACACTTCAGACCAAAAAGGCGTACATTGGTCAGCAGGCGTTAAAAATCATCAGCAGAACTATTATTTTGATCGCCCGGAGGCTGAGAACTATTGGTTCGATTCATACGGTTTGCCCCCTACAAATGAAGTAACAGAATTACTTGGAACGGGAACATACAATACGTTTCAAATTCAAACACCAGGCACTACCTATTGTGGACAATTATGTTTATACGTTTTGTACAAATTACAAAAAGGAGTACCATTTCTAGATATTATGTTAGAGTTAAACAATCTATAACTCAAGCGAAGCTAGCTAAAGCGCCACCTAAAGGTTAAAGCTCTGTTTTCTGTAATTCATTTTGATAAAAACGGCCTCTGATATCCTCATTATCTAAATCTTTAATTTCATAAGTAATCGGATAACTTTGATTTATTTTGCAAACTTCAAATATTTCTTTAGTCCAATAGCCAACAAAGCCTTTTTCAAATTTGTTCTTATATTTAAATATTCTAACTCTATCTCCAATTTTAAATTTCGGCTTAAGTTTCTGCAAATTCGGATTACTCTCATTCGAATAATTATTCTCGAATATTTTCTTTCGTATTAAATCAGGGTCGTCAGAAGCATTCTTTGGGGTTTCTTCAATACCTGAATGAACTTTATTATTGTACTGCTCTACAATTCCTGGTAATATTTTTAACCATTTCTGATTTCCTTGCTGAGTAAATTTCTTGAAAATTTTATTTTTTAACGTCCGATTGAATCTTTCTATCACTACGGCCTTCCCAGCGTTTTCAGTTGAATAAACAATTTCAAATAGTGGCTGAACGTTTCGGTTATAAAATTCCGACCCTTTATCAACAAACAATTTTTTTGGCTTTCTATTACTTTCTTTAAAGATTTCTTCAAACGCATATTTAACTGAAAGACCACTTTTGTTTTTTAAAGGCTTTACCCAAGCATATCGTGTATATAAATCTATAACGGTCAATGCGTATTTGTAGTCCCTTTCATTCGGCATATGAATAAGATCAGCACTCCAAATATCATCTTTATTAAATACTTTTACTTTTAATAAATATTTAGGCTTTCTATATTCTTTATGAATTTCAGATGCATAAACGTCTGAATTATGATTTTCATTTAAACCCTGGCCGAATAACATTTTAGCTTGTAAAGCTTTCTTAACAAACATTCTTTCAATTTTTTCTCTAAATGTAGGATTCTGAATACTATCTAATTCTTGAATCATCTTCTTATCAGCTGCATGTCGAGAACTTAGATCATGATTTCGATAAGCTAAATCATGCCTGTAAGCTGCGGCATCTACTCTATTTATCGGTTCTTCACCTGGTTTCGGATTATTATTCTCATCTAGTCTTATATCTAATCGAGTTCCTGGACTGGTATATGAATGACCAGGAAGATGTTTTTCTTTCGAATATTTACTCCAAATAAATCCAGGAAAGTTTTCTAATGTTTTTTGTATGTCACCACCGTAGGTAGTAGCCAAACTTTGTTTGTCGTCGTTACCTTCATAAATTTTACAATTTGAGTTTTTATTTTTGTTTAATAGATAATTCAATAAATCTAAATTAGAAATTTTTAATTTAATTAAATTTTCGGAATTTTTAGAATTCATTTTTAAAGATAAAAAACTTTTAAAAGATAAAATAAAAGTTTTACCGAAAAGAAACAAAGGTTCTGAGGTTATTACCTTATCATACTAGGACTTAGATATATTCCAGAACCATCTTTAGTTTCTTTAATTTCAATTAAATCATCAACATTGTGGAGAATATTTTTAAGAACTCGTTTTCCTTCATCAACTAATTTTAATTTACTAATAAAATTATCTACTATTCCGTCACCCCTAGCAACTTTCTCTAACTCTCTGTTATGACGTTTTTGTTCTTCTAATGCTGCCTTCTCTGATTTATTTTTATTTACTGCTTGGACAATACCAGCTGTCCCACCTGCAACACTTCCTGCTGCAGCTATGCCACCTATTATTAGTGGAATTAATGGGAGAATCCCGCCATTCTTTTCTTCTTGTAATTGTATATTCTCTATCATTGGTTTACTTATGTAATACTTTTTTTTGTTAATCGTAATAGTTTTAGGGGTATTTTTGTCAACAATATTACGTAATTTTAATTCAACAGTTTTATTATTATTATTACTTTTCGCTTGCGACATTTTTAATAAAAAAATTTTAAGTTATGAAAAAATTTTAATCTATTCTAGTTATGAAAAAATTTTAAGTTAAGAATTTTTAATCTATTCTAGTTATGAAAAATTTTAAGATAAGAATTTTTAATCTATTCTAGTTATGAAAATATTTTAATTAACTTATCCTTACCATCTTTCCATGAAGAATTTCAATAGAATATTTTACATCTTCTAGCAATAAACCATAAGCCATCAATGAAGTTGTGGAATCTTTCTTTTCAATATTAATTGTTACATCACAACCATTTTTAATAATATCTTCAGATTGTGCACTTAAATCGAAACAGAAAACAGGATATAAATGTCTCCAATCTCCAGGAGTTAATTGTGGTTCAACTCCAAATTCTATACAAAGATTTCTATAAGCATCATATCCTTCCATAAATTGATTATTGGTATCATCGAATCTTAATGGATCAATTGGATAACGGGTTTGATTTAATGAAACTTGTAAACTTCGAATTGTATTAATATGGAAGATATTATTGTTCTTATCAAAACTTGGAGAATTATTTCTTTGAAATGTTAGTAATAAATATCTTGGGGTATTCGCAGTTCTAGTAAAATGCCAGTTAAATCTTTGTTCGGAAAAAGTTACTGAACTAGCAGTTCTCTTTATAAAATTAACTGGAATTGGTTTGTTAGTATTTAATCTTTTTGCAATAGCTGTTTCAATCTCTAAACTAGGAGTAATATGCTTAATCCACCATTCAAGTCTATCAATTTTTAAATATGCTTTTTTCCCAGTCTTACCAAAAAAGATTAATTCATTATTTGCTGTACGATGAATTATTAATTTAAATTTTAATTGATATGATATTTTATCATAATCTAAATATCCGAATAATGGAGACAATGACCAATTTACTGTCTGTTTACTTTTTTTGTTAAATTCACGTCTTTCTTTATATGCATCATTATTTGTTTTATTTAAATGTTTTGCAATATTTTCTACATCTTTCGCAATTCCTGCGGCATCTCTTCCAGCGTGAGTTAAATCATCAACAATTATACCATCATTAGTATCAGGAAACCAACCTTCGATTTCATACTTTTTATTATTTTCACCAATTGTTACAAATCTAAGCATTGTATCAATTACACCTGGAGAATCACTTATTGTTTCTATATTTTGAGTTGCAACATCTAAACGCATTTGTGTAAATAATCTTGGAAAGAAATTATTCTCTAGTGCAATATTATCGCTATCTGGTAATGGTGTTGTAAAATTGGCATCACTATACAAAGAATATTCACAGTGTAAAAATGAATCAGGTAGATATAAATAACTCTGCTGATTATCAACTTCAAAAATTAAATCACCTCCAGTATTTACTCTACTGGAAGATCCGGGATTCATAGCAATTCTTATATAGTCATTCTTTTTTTGATTGTAACTGACGAACGGAGGATCGTCTAATCTAAATTTATTTTCGATAAGCGAAGACATTTTTATAAAAAATAATATGACTTTTTGTTTTTCTCACAGACAGAAAAGAATTTTACTAAAAAAATTACTAAAAAATTTTACTAAAATATAATTTTAGAATTTTGCTAGACCATTACCTCTTATTTCTTCAATTGTTTTTTCATTATGTTTACTATCAGACGGAGCTCCGCTCCTCAAGGTTTCACCCCCCACAGCTATGTTAGCAATTTTATTTTTTGTTTCCTCTGAAAGTTTTTTTAAATTTTTTAGTTCTTCGGAATCATTCCTAAGTTTACGAATAGCTTCTAGTTGTTTTAATTCGTTTTGAGACTTGACAGCATTTGATATTGCACTAGCTGTACTACCTATAGCAGCTGCTCCTTTTGCAGCAGATGTAATCAAATCTTTATTATTTTTAATTAAGTTAACGATACTTCCAATACCAGAAAAGATGCCAGCCCCTTCTTTTTGGACGGCACCTGCGGTGCCTAGGAACTTTTGTGTTCCGACAGTTTCTACACTATCATAATGATACACAGGTTTCTGAGATGGTTCATGAGCAATTTTATTATTTGATGCAAAATGTTTAAGATTGTGTTTATAAATTATAGGCATTTTTTAGGATTAAATTTGACTTTTGGGAAAAATATCTACGATTGGTTAGTAACCTGAGGACCTTTGGTCCGATCGGCTAAAGCCTCGAGGAGCTTCGCTCCGATTGGTTAGTAACCAGAGGACCTTTGGTCCGTTTAATATTTACGCTAAGATTTACGTTTGTGAATGGACAACAACTTCGAGATAACTTTATTAATTGACTGTTGCACTTTATCTATTGCGTCAAGCAGGGTGTGATGTACTTTAATTTCTTTTCTATTAACTTGCATTTTCTCCTGATTCATCTTCAATGCCGTTTTAAGTGCATTTAACTTAATTTTAAGAACATCTAATTGTCTTTTAACAGAATCTAACTGTTCTTTATTTTCTTTAGAGTTCTCTTGTAAATTTTTCTTTAATTCATTTTCTAAATTGATTTTAAGAGTTTTCATTTTATCAACTTTTTGATTAAGTGAGTTTACTTCATTTATTATTCTATTCATCTTTTTCATTTGTTGAGTAATTTTAGAACTCAATTCATCAACACTTTTTTGGAATGTAGTTTGTAACTGCTTTAAATTTTTTTTAATTCTTTCAGGTAGATTTTCTATTTCATCTTCTAATTGTTCTTTTAACATTTTTATCTGATGTTTATTTTTAATTACAGCAGATTTTAAATTTAAAGAAAGTAATATTAAAATTTTTGATTGTTCAGAAATCTTTTTAAAAAGTTTTGCTATATCTGCTTCTAGCTCTCTATCCTTTTTATCAAGTTTTAATAATTTTTCGTTTAATGATTTGTCATTAAGTTTAAGCAACTTCAATTCATTCATCAGTGGAACCAAAACATCGTTTATATATTTTTCTTTTAAATCATTGATTTGTGTATCAACATATTGTTTATTTGTTAACTCTGTATTTTGTTGCGGAAGAATAGAAAGATGCAATGGACCAGATAAAACGTCTCCAGTTTTCATGATATAATTTTCTATCTCTATTTCTAATTCACGATTATTCGGGATATATGCACCTCCACCAACATTTGGTAACATCATTTTTTAACAATAAAAAAATAAAATTTTTTCTAATAAAAATAAAAAAATAAAATTTTTTCTAATAAAAATAAAAAAATGGAAAATCCAAATTTAAAAAAATTATATTCGCCCGCATCATCCTGTTCTTCTTATTCGACGAGATCAACGGGATTTGAAAATAAATGTTTTGATAATAATAATAATAATAATCCATGTATAGATGTTAATATTTTATTTCAATTACAAGCCGAAATATTTAGAGAACAAACAAAAGGTTTACCTTCTATAGAAACTAATTATTGTTTATTTCCAGGTGATCCATTTATTAAATTTATGGAGATTGTAAGTAAATATAATGATGTAGCTTATGTTGAATTAAATAAAGAAAATATGGTTATAATAGGTCATAATAATGTTTATGGATTTATTAGAGCAGTGTTACCAATTAGTAATACTGATTGGATAGAAACTAAAATTATTAATTATATCAATATTAAAGAATTATTTAAAAAATTAAAATCTTTTTCGAAAGAAAAAATTAGATTATTTGTTGACGATCAAAATCAATATAACATTCACATAGAGAGTAAAAAACATAATGAAGAATTATTATGTCAAGTTTATTATAGAGACACAATTTATAAACAAGAAACATTAGAAATGCCGCAAAGATATGATGATGATACGTATATAGGATTATATTCAAACTTAAATATTAATTTGTTAAAATCTTATATAAATGGTTTAGCTCAACAAGAGAAAATTTATATGTGGTCAACACCTTATACTATTAACAATGACCATAATCATAATCATAATAAACGAACCGAAGATTCTAGGACTTTGCCCGATCTTAAATAATCTTATGATAATAATGATGATACTGTAACATCTGAAAAAGGTGTAAATGGTAAAAAAGATTATAAAAATATTAGTAATTATAAAAATTTATCTAAATTTCATTTTCTTACAATTGAAAATAATAATGATGGTATAGTTGAAGATACTGTTAGACAACTATGTGTCGGGTCTACAAAATTTAAATTAGGATTTACATCTAATCAATTTAAAATTTTATCATCTTTAACAAAAACTAAAAGTGATTCAGATTATGGTGGTGTTATTAAATTTTCCAAAAGAGATCAAAGACCAATATTTTTCTCTATTATATTATTATCAGATAAGAAATGTAATTTAGAATTAGATATTCCAATAAGAGAATGGTATCCTATCATGGAAGGGCATCCTATACCAAAAAGTGTAATTTATGATGATGAAGAAACAATTTATGATGATGAAGAATCAATAGTTAGTGAAAAAAAATTTAAATTATCTTTTGATAAAACATTATATGATGAAACTTAATAAGATAAAACTTAATATGATAAAACTTAATGTGATAAAGAAAAAAATAACTAAAGAACGTGAAATATATAATAATATAAAATAACACTCAAGTCCTAGATATTAGAATGTTTATATCTAAAATTAAAACACAATTTTTTTCTTAAATTTTCTCTAAAAAAATAAAAAAATGGAAAATACCAAGTTTTATTGTGTCTTATGTAAAAAAAAGTTGCAAACAAGAAGAAGTTATCAATCTCATTTAAATAGTAAATTGCATTTACAAAATGTAGAACGAGTTGTTGAAGGAAATATATTAAAATTAAATAGTTATAAAAACTATCTAGAAACATTGCCTACTGATATAAAAGTTAAAAAAATGTTTGATGATTATTCACATTCGGAATATAAAAAAGTTTTTAATAGTGAAGATGAGACCATACATGTGACATCGGAGATGTCTTCCAGGGCTTCGCCCGTACCAGATGGAAGATATTTATTTAGCGATACTGATGAATTTGATGAAGCTGAACGAACCGATGAAGCCTTACAAACAGAAGGTTCTAGGGCTTCGCCCGTAACAGATATAAAATATTTATTTAATCAGTCTTTTGAATATAATGAAACCGATAAAACTTTTTCTGATATTCTAACCAACTTTTATAATATATTTAAGAAATCTTTCAAATGTTATATGAATGTAGAAGTACTTTATACAAAAAATGGACCTGATGGAATTCCTGAAGAAATAATACAAGGACATTTTACAAATTTACAAGAAATTCATAATGTAAATGATATACAACCCATATTTGAATCGATGATACTTAAATTAGAAAATTGTATAATTGAAGCCCAGTTACGTGAATCTGGTTGGAGATTTGTTAAAATACTATCTAAGAAAATAGTAATTGATAAATATAAAAATAATACTGGTGGTAGTTATGTTCCTTTGCCTTTCAGTTCACCACAAATAATCAACATAAAAAATGAAGATGATTATTGTTTTCTGTGGAGTATTATAGCACATTTACATCCTGCAAAATATCACAAAGAAAGACTAAGTCATTATAATAAAGAAGAATACATAAATGAATTTGATCTTTCTGATGGCTTAGATGAATTTCCATATGATTATAATAGGTTAAAAAAGTTTCATAAAAAGAATAAAAATTTAATAGAAGTAAATGTTTTTGAATTAAATGTGAATTATGTTTCTATTGGTAAAATTACTCCACTTTACTCAGATTCAAAAAAATTTTATTTGAATAATAAAAATTTATGCCAATCAGAAATAGTATATAATGATAGGGGAAATTACATGCATCATAATATTTTTTACCAAGGAAATATAATATGTACTGAAAAATTTGAACTTGTTAAAACATCATCACCAATAATGATTAATCATAATAATTATAAAGGACGTACTGATGATTATAATTACAAATATTCATCTTTATCTTCAGAATATCAACAAAAATTAGAAAATTTAAATGAAAGTTTACAAAAATGTAAAATAGATTATCAACAACAAACAAAAATGTTACTACAAGACTATCACCATAAATATCAAAATAAGATAGAAACAATTCAAAAATTAAATGAAGAAAATAATAAAAAATTAAATAATAAAGAATTAAATAATGAAAAAAATAAAGAATCGGCTAAAGCCAGAGGAGCTTCGCTCCGATTAAATGAATGTTTAAAAAAATGTCTACAACAATATAAAGAACAATATGATAAAGTATATATTTATCAGCTACAAATATTAAATCAAAATTATTATTAAAATACATTTAATATTACAAAAGAAATTAATGAAACACATGAAATATATAAAGATGAATTTGAAAAACTAGAACAGTCAAAACAACCAGCACAAGCGAATATATTATATTATCAGGGTCATTTCATATTGTGTAAAGATGTTTCTATATTTACAAAAACTTCAGATAATAAAAATTTTCCTTGTCTTCAATGTATGACAAGTTTTAGAACTTTAGAAGAAATGAATAGACATTTGGAGAATTGTCAACAAAACGAAGCAGTTCAAAATACTTTTCCTAAAGATGATTATTTAGAATATAATAAATGGTATTTTAAAAATAAAGTACCCTTTACTATTTATTGTGATTTTGAAGCATATAATGTTAATATGACACAAAATCAAACGGAAAGTTCCAGGGCTTCACCCGATTCTGAAAATTATAATTCTGAAAATGGTACGGGCCAAGCCCTAGAACCTTCGGTTTTTAATTCTGAAAAAAGTGCACCTGGAAAAAAGTTCAACTGAACAAAGTAAAGAAAAATATTTATTTGAACAAAAACCATTATGTTGGGGAATGTACATTCATTCAAATTATCCTGAATTATTTAAATCAGAATATTTACAATACTATGGTGAAGATAGTTCAGAAATGTTTACAAAGAAAGTAGAAGAATTACAAAATTATTTTTCACAATTGCTTGAAACAAATATACCGATGATGCCATTAACAGAAAAAGAAAAATTAAATTTTATTAATGAAACAAAATGTTATTACTGTGGAAGAGAATTTACAAAAAATTATAAAAATGGCAAAGGTAGATATCTTGATAGGCGAAGCGACGGCTCTGCCGTCAAGGTAAAAGATCATGATAATCTAAATGGATTATATAGAGGTGCAGCACATAATTCTTGTAATCTTAATGCTAATAAATTCAAATATAACTTTGTTCCTTTATATTTCTATAATGGTTCTAAATATGATTTCCATCTAGTAATGAAAGATTTATTTTCATCTGAAAAATTACAACAACAACAAATAAATGTACTATGTAAAACAGAAGAAGAATATTTTTCAATGCAATTAGGTTGTATTAGAATTTTAGATGCATTTAGATTTTTTACTCCTTATTCATTAGATGTTATGGGAAAAACTTTGAAATCTGAACAATGTAAAATATTAAATAAATATAATTTAAAACCTTTAAAAGGAATATTTCCGTATGAGTACATAACTGGAGATAAAACCTGTGGTTCACAGTCGAAGACTGATTTTAATTCTGTGAATAAAATTATGGAAGAAGAACAACTTCCTCCAATAAATAAATTTAAATCAACATTAAAACAATCAAAATTATCTGACGAAGACTATGCAGAAGCTGAAAAGAATTGGAGAGAGTTAAATTGTAAAACAATGTATGATTATACAATGAAATATCTTCAGATAGATGTATTAATACTAGCTGATCTTTTCGAAAACTTTCGTGACATGTGTTTAGAATATTACGGAATAGATCCATGTTATTGTTATTCTACACCAGGTTTAACATGGTTAGCAGGATTAAAACATACAAATGTTAAACTTAAACATTATAAAGAAAATACATATGATAAATTATTATTTTTTGAATCTGGAATTAGAGGTGGAGTTTCATCAGTTTTAGGTAATCGTTATATACAGTGTTACAATAAAAAAGTAAATCCTGATGATTATGGAATAATGAAACCTTTATCTCCAGAAGAAAGCGATCAGTTTATAAAATTGTTTAATCAAAATATAGAAGGACTTATACCAAATGAAGATAGTCAAGCAGCAGTTGATGAAATCATGAGAGAAAACTATTTGTTATATTATGATTTTAATAGCTTATATTCTTCTTGCATGATACAAGAATTACCAACAGGTGAAATGACATGGTGTAATATTCTTGATTATCAAAAAACATATGATGGAAATTATAATCATGGTTATATATATGAAGTTGATTTAGTATACCCTGATGAAATAAAAGATAAAACAAAATCTTTTCCTTTCTGTCCCGAAAACAAAATTCCTAATATAGAAGATTTTTCAGATTATCAAAAATCTTTAATTCCTAAGAAATACAGACCAACAAAAAAACTTATGTTAACACAAAGTAATAAAGGAAAGTATGTTGTTGAAGGAAGAATGCTAGATTGGTATTTAGAACATGGAATGATTCTCACCAAAATACATCGAAAACTATTTTATCAAAAATCTAGGTGGTTAAAAAATTATATAGAGTTCAATATTGAAAAACGTAAAATAGCTAAAAGAAATAAAGATGATTTTGGAAACGTGTTCTTCAAATTAATGAATAATGCATTTTATGGTAAGACTTTAGAAAATGTGCGTAATAGACAAAATATTGAAATAGTTTATGATAAAGATAGGTTTCAAAATTTAACAAGGAAACCTACATATAAAAGAACTACTAGATTTAGTGATGAACTATGTGCTGTACACTTACGTCGAATTAGCGTAAAACATGATAAGTTTAATTTTATTGGATTCACTATATTAGAATTAGCTAAACTATTTATGTATAGATTTATATATGATTATTTAGCACCTGCTTATGGCAAAAACTATAAATTACACTTTACAGATACCGATTCTGTTTTCTTAGAATTAACAATACCGTATAATTCTACACTTGATGAAGAAATTAATAAAATAAAAGATATCATTCATCCTTCTGATCTATGTAAAGTAAAAGATGAATTAGAAGGAAATGAAGATTTCATAACAGAAGCTATATTTTTAAAATCTAAATGTTACTGTTATGATACAACTAATAATATTAAAACACATAAAACATTAAAAGGAATTTCAAAGGCATCAGTGGCTAATCAAATAACATTTCAAGATTATAAAAATGCATTATTTAATAATGAAATAAAAACAGCATGTAATTATAGACTTAATTCAAAAAAACATAACATGTATTTAAAAGAAGAACATAAATTAGCATTAGATCCATTTGATGATAAAAGAAAAATTTTACCTGATGGAATAACTACTGAACCTTTTTAATTTTCTAATTTCTAAGATAGACAAATTTGATATATACATAAAATAAAAAATAATAAAATATTAAAACACTATATTTGTATATTTTTTATCACTCCGCGAAAATATTTTCTATAACTCTTTCTTGAATTTTTTTATCAATATTAATTGTAATGAAGCCATAATCTTTTGACCAAGCATTGTTACACGATTGTTTAAATTCATCTTTATTTCTTACACATAAATCTCTTAACAAATCACTTAAGTTTCTTGCATTTACTTCAAATAGTATAAATATATTTGCATTCTTTCTAATAACACTTCCGTCTAATGAATACATACTTTGTGTTAAATAAAATACACTACAGTTATTATGTCTACCTCGTGTAAAATAATTTCTCTGAACTGACTGATTTCTATCATTAACACAATCATCAAAAATTACACAATGTTTCATTGTTTTATCTAGTTTACTAGGATCTTGCATATTACCACTATCATCTATTAGTTGTATCTTTATATGGTTATTTTTATTAGATTCTACTAACTGATTATTTTTTGCTGCTTCTTCACACCACGAACTTATTTCTTCTTCATCTTCAGATTTTTCATATTCTTTGAATAATGAAGCAATTGCTGTTTTTTTAAGATTATTTTCAAATCCATATTTTAAAAATTGATAGACGGGTTGTTCTGCCGTTGTTGTATAAATTATAAGATTGTTATAATCCAAAAAATTTGGAGTCGTTAAAATTTTAAATAATAGATATGTTTTTCCACATCCTGATCTTCCACAAATAACTGACAAAACTTTATTAGATAAATTTGGATGATGATTAAATTTAAGTTTTTTTTTATTTAATGGAGGTAGTTCACTCATTTTTTAATAAAAAAATTTATTTTTATTTTTTTTTATTTTTTGTTTCTAAAGAAGAAGAAGAAAATTAAACTTCTCTAGCTTCGCGTAGGAGTTTATACCTCCCGAACCAAAAGATCTATCATAATCTCTTCACCTCCAAAATTTATTTCTTGTCCTTTTTCATCAGTGATTCTCATGTTAATGTTGTTAATAGTTTTTCTTGTAATAGGGAAATATATTAATGTTTGTGGAATTACATTTAGTCTATAACCAATGGGTACAGTAAAAGCTGGAAAACTGAATATTAAATTTGATAATTTACCATTTATATATCCTCCTTCAATAATGTCACAATGTACAACAATTGAATTTATTTCAGTTATTTTTGGAATCTTCTCACCTAAATGATAACCTTGACTATAGGTTTGTTTATTAAATCCTAATAGCTTTGACAATGATCTATCATGATTAAAATCAACTTGATGATTTTCGTCTAAAGTAAGAGAAAATTTATTAACTGCCGGTTCAACTGCAAAATGTAATTGTTTCTTATCTTTAAATGGTATACCTAAATGTCTCTTAATTTCATTTGATATTGATTCAACTTCGTAAGAACCAGGAAGAAAAGTTAATATTTTCCATGTTTTGCCTTTATCAGTAGAATATCTAAATTGATCATTCACATCTTTGATAACGTTTTGAATAGTGTTAAATGTAGAGAAACTAGTCAATGCAATTTGATAATTTTTATTTTGTTCCAAATGTAGAATGGGTTCTAAATTACAAGTGTGTGATGAAGTAGTTGTTATAATTTTTAACGTCGTACTAAATTTTGATGAACCCAAAATCTCTGTTAGATTTTCTAAATGATTATTAATTTTGTCTAAATCTGCTGAACACATTTTTTAGTTAAAATTTTAAATAAATATTATAGATAAAAATCGTAGATAAAAATCATAGATAAAAATCGTAGATAAAAATCATAGATAAAAATTAGAAACAACATATTTCAGCTACGGGCGAAGCCCTGGAGGACATCAGAGATGTCCGGTTCGGGCGAAGCCCTAGAACATTCGGTTCGTTATACTTTTATAATCCTCTTCATTTAGAATCTTCTTTTCTAACAGTCTTTTCAATATAGCATGAATTTCATTGAAACTAGAATTATGTCCTTCTTTTATTGCAGATATTAAAATATTTAATCTATTTAGTAATTCTTGTGGATCATCTGGTAAGAATACAGTTGTTTCAGTTTTCTGTTTTTCAGATAAACCTTTCCCTACTTTAACTCCCGTTGATAATAAATTTTCTAATTGTTTATAACGTCTAAGAGATTTTACTGCACCAACTCTGTCTAACATAGCTTTATATTTTATGAGATCTTCTACAGCATAATTATTTAAATCTGCTCCTCTTAAAAGATTAACAAAATTTCTATCTGAATTAAAAGGAAATTTATCTGGTGAAAAAATTAAACCTCGAAAAGGTTGTGGAAATATTTCTTTTTGTCCGAGATAAAATCTAGGTATTGTTTTTCCATCTATAAATGAAATAGAATGTTCAAATTGCATAGATTTTGGTAATTTCTTATTAATGTTTGATTCTAGTAATCCATAGTCATCTAATATAGTTTTGTGCTCTGGATCTGTTATATCAATTTGTTTATCATTATTTGTAAGTTCTTTTTCAAGAGTTTTAAATGGTTTCATAGTTTTTTCAAAATCAGTTTTTACTTGCTCGGTTTGCTGCATTTTTTCAAACATATCAGATTGAATACCAGCTTTTATCATTCTATGTTGAAGATGATTTTCTTTCATAATATTTCTTTGTTTTATTAACTCTTCTAATTGTTTTATTCTTTTAAAATTATCAGCTCTAATTTTATCCATTTTTAAAATATAATATTTGAATTTTGTGGTAACATTGGAATACAACAAAAACATTTTACTGAACAAATTATTTTTTTATTGCTTTGTTGTTTGACATCTTTTCGTTTAAAGTTTTCTCGTTTAAAGTTTTCCTGTTTTAAGTTTTGTTTAATAAAGTTTTGCTTAAATTTTCGCTTAAAGTTTTTAGCTCTTCTAAAAAAATTTTGTCATTTTCTTCATTAGAAATTTTGCCATCACTAGAAATTTTGCCATCCTGTTTATTCTTATCATCAACTTTTTCGGACTGTAATTGAAAGGTTTGATTTACTTCATTAGCTATTTGATCAAATTTTTCAATCTCATCTAACGTAATAACATTATCATCACATACTCTTTGAAAGTAGTAATGTAGTTTATCATAGACTTCTTTAATATGTAAATGCTTAGTTTTTAATGATTTTCGTTTCTTAGTTATTAAAGATTTATCTAACATTGTAACAAGTGAAGTTGCAAAAACACCCGTACCTGTTAAAGCAGTAGCAACTACTGGAATTACTAAAACACCAGAAGATATAACAATTGTCAAAGCACCTAAACTTATTGTTAAGAATATGACAATTCCTTGTGTTACATTCTTAACTTTGGTCCATCTCTTTCTTAATTTTTTATAATGTTCTAATCTTAATAATAATTGAGATTCCTTATCTTTCATATAGCGTACTCTATCTTTGTGTTTTTCAATGTTAATCTTTTCAATGTCCATTAAAGTAGAACTACGTTCATATGATAACGAAGGATATATTCTTGCGGTTTCTTCCATTTTTGTTTCTTCCATTTTTTAAAGAAATATTTTGAATAAATATTTTGAAAACAATCTTCTGAAATGCTATTTAAATCGAAATACGTAGTTGTTTGTTTGTCGTATATTTCTAAGAACTCAGTCATGTCATTAACCTGAGGTAATATATCACCTATATTACTCAGTATAACTGTCGGATTTTCATCATTCATTTTAAATGAAATAAATTCCAATAACTGTAATAATGTCTACTTCTTGTACAGGAAAATGAAAACAACGGCAGTGTATTTTGCATCAAATATAATAATACAACAATCAATCTTATCATACAATTGTACAATGTCAGTCTTCTACCATGAGACTGGAGAACAAAAGAAAATAGAATTACATTTCAAAACAATCCAAAATGCAATACTACTAAGTTCCATGAATCATTCTTAAATATCAAATATAATAATACAACAATCAATCTTATCATACAATTGTACAATGTCAGTCTTCTACCATGAGACTGGAGAACAAAAGAAAATAGAATTACATTTCAAAATAATCCAAAATGCAATACTACTAAGTTCCATGAATCATTCTTAAATATCAAAGATTATGTTACATACTGAAATATAGATCTATACAATAGCAGTCTTCTACCATGAGACTGGAGAACAAAAGGAAATTTAATTACATTTCAAAATAATCCAAAATGCAATACTACTAAGTTCCATGAATCATTCTTAAATATCAAAGATTATGTTACATACTGAAATATAGATCTATACAATAGCAGTCTTCTACCATGAGACTGGAGAACAAAAGGAAATTTAATTACATTTCAAAATAATCCAAAATGTGTTACTACTAAGTTCCATGAATCATTCTTAAATATCAAAGATTATGTTACATACTGAAATATAGATCTATACAATAGCAGTCTTCTACCATGAGACTGGAGAACAAAAGGAAATTTAATTACATTTCAAAATAATCCAAAATGTGTTACTACTTATAAATGAGTCTTCATAAATATGTATACATCAAATATGCATGTACATTGCACATATCTTAAAAAGTGAAACAACACAGTTAATGTTCATTCATCTTGGGAACCAAACCTCATTTCTTCTATAGTTGTCGGTTGATTCAATTTTTCTATATAAATTTTGATTTCTTTAACATGTTTTCTAACAAAACTAATGGGCATTGATGAATTTAAAAATAATACGTGTGGTAGAATTAGATCTGATAAGTTCATCAAGAAATAACAATAACTTACGTTATAGGAAATTCTAAATAGTTCCAAGTTTGCCACAAATCTGTTTTTTTTATTGTCACTCAATTCCAGAATTCTTTTAAATCCATAACCTTGATAAGCAGCACTTCTCAGCAACGACCCATGGTGCACTTTATCACTTGCAATCAGTTTTGAAATCATAGTAGCACTATCTTCGATGGTAATGAAATGTTCTTTTGTAACATTGAACTGAGGAATTGTAGTAGTGTTAAGATACTGTTCTATTTTTACTGTAATATCCTCCACTTGTTTTTGAGAGTCCAATTTGTTCTTCTTTCTCGATTGAATTTCTAACTTCCACTCTTCAAAGTATTTATTCGCAGTTTCCTTGTGCTCTTCTTTAATTAAGTTTAGTAAAATCGGCATGTAAAACGAAAAAGCTTCTGCGGCAGTACGTTTTGGCATTTTGCAATAAGGAAAGAAAACAGTCACTAGTTATGATTAATGGAATTGTAAATGAAGTCTTACTTCCTACATGCTGCAATTATATGCCACGTCATTTTTGATCCTTAATCTTTAATACGGGAAACAGCTGCTTACTCTGTAATTCAATGGCTCAGGAATGCGTTAAGCAGCTGCAATTATATCATGTATGCGGGAGCAGCTGTTCCCTACAATTGGGTGGTTCATCAGAGTGCAAAGCAGTAACAATAACAGGCATTCTAAGAGATTGTGTTACATTCTTAAAGAAATATTATTAGTCACATGTTATATTTTAAAAACCAGAAAGATGAATAAAATTCATGAATTTGAAATTCTCAACTTTTATGATTTTTGGTGTCCGGTTTTACATGACCTGGAACGGTCATGATTTAAGCAATGAAAAATGTCATAATCACAAATTTGAGATTCTTAACTTTTATGATTTTCGGTGTCCTTGAACGGTCATGATTTAAGCGGTGAAAATCGAACCGAAGGTTCTAGGGCTTCGCCCGATTGTAATTCTCAAATTTGAGATTTTGAAAAATTTGAAAAACTGGGTATTTTTAAAAACGCCCAAATCGGAGCGAAGCTCCTCTGGCTTTAGCCGATTTATGAATTTAGGTCTTCATAACCTGAAAAAGGGTTCAAATTCATGAATTTATGTCGTTTTTAAAAATGCCATTTTTTGAAAAAATGGTACTTTTTGAATGGACTAAATTCATGAATTTAGGTCTTAAAAACCTGAAAAAGGGACTAAATTCATAAATTTATGTCGTTTTTAAAAGTACTAATTTTTTTGATTTTATGGTGTCCTGGAAGGGTCTTTTGCCCATTACTTGGCTTTCCTATTGGACTATCTTTATCATCCAATAGGAAAGCTAATTGCTTTCGCAGTGTATGAACACTAACAATACTGCTTTCGTACATTTTGTTGTTCTCCTTTTGTACATCGGTTTCGTAATTAGCTTTGGTATCGTACTTTTTACAGTGTAGTAGCCAAAGAATTGTCAGCACAACCACTAATTATACTAGATGTCTCTAGAATATATTTTGCATGATAAAAGTATGAGGCTCATTATCATGATATATCATTTTATTTGCCTGACAGACGCTTCACAATGAACTAATAATTACGTCATTGATTATTGTAGTGGTTGTAGAAGATTGCAATTTGCAATGATTTTTTCACTAGCAACGCAGTTCGTTCAGGGGAAGTGAAATAAAATTTGAACGCATCCACAGCTATTTCACTTCAGTTCAAATCTAACCAAAATCCTCTGGCAATGTCCCGCCTCATGCATTGGTCGCTATGTATCTAAGTTATAGTAACCATAGTGTACCGAAATTAGCATAGGCCTACATACAAAAAGACTGATACTTTCAAATATACAGTCATTTACAATCAAAATTACCATAATTTTGCTGAATTGATTTAATTTTTCAATGATCTCCGTCAATTGCTGACAGTCTAAACGACCAATGGTATGGTTTTCTTGTAAATATAAGTTGTATTTTACGCATCACACTTTTAGCAGTATTTGCACTATGGCTACAAAAGGAGTAAAATCTAAAAACCAAAACCGGGTCACTGATTGGGTCACCGGATGGTGCCCGTCACCCTGGCACCCGGTTTCATCGATGCTATGTAGGCCTATCATGTTCTAACTATTTACATTTTTAGTCACGATTTCAGCAAGCGATTTCCTTAGACTTTCCGCATGCAAGAATGATTTTAAGAGTGTTAAATATACTCGCCGATCCATCGCTGAAATCCTTCCCTGGAGGCATAATTTCAAAAGAAAACCCGCAGCCTTGTATTGTATTGGCGAGCAAGGCTTCGAGGACTGAAACAAGCATCATCTTGACTGATTGGTCGCATCTTTGTCTTATTTTACCACTTCCCAGGTTATCCGAGAGCCCGGAGGGTCGCTTTGAGGCACAAGTCGCGAGGATTTGAGAATTTGAGCATTCTGAAGATATTCATGGCATAGATAGGCGCAAGCGATGAAAGGCTAATTTTGCTTTTTGGCAGATCTATTGAAATTATTCTCCGACTCAATAAGTTATCCTAGGACTCAATAAGTCCTAGTGAAAAATTCCCATTATTCATCGAATCAACAGCAAACCGAGAAGCTTTAACAATCTATATTCGTGGAGTGCTGTTTAATTACTGGGACTCTGCATCCCCAAACTCGCTGACGGCTACTGAACTGTACTTCATTCATGCACAATTTAGAGTCACGTGACAAAGAGACACGTGGATGGTGATTGAAAATGTTTAGGAAATATTACTCGTAGTTTTGTATTATTTAATATAGTCTACCGATGAATTAGAATATATTCCGTGATCAATATGTCTGGTTGAAAGGTTCGGAGCAGCTGAGAGTAAAAGACATTTTTCGCGGATGTCCCAGCCCTCTGTAGCCACCACCCCTTGCGCCTGTCATGATGATCACCAGAAACATCTCGGGTCTGGTCCCTGATAACATACAGACGATGAAAATGAGAAGGCATTAAAATGATCGGACAATAGGAGATTTCTTGAAGAATTATTGACCCAAAAAAAGAACAAAATTATCATGGAAAAATGCGTACTATTTCACTATGACCATAAAATGCACAGAACATCGTCATATGTTCGAATGTAAACTTCAAACGTGAATATGATTGCGGTAATCAACTCAGAAATGAAGTTAGTAGCAAATTCCTGAATTTGCTTACGATCTGTTTAACTGCTAAACCAGTTTCGTGCATCAACGGAATAATGGCTATTATGCCTCTTGTACAGTGTTTGACTTTTCCGGGCCGCCATTTGAAAAAGCTTAATGCGATTTTGAAAGTATTGTCTTGTCGTCAGTAATTGGATAGCGTGACACCTGCTCACGACTAATTAACAATAATGGATAACATTTCATGCAAAAATTAATTCTGAAAAACTTTCGCTAAGTTTTCAATTTTCTCACCAAATAATCATTCTCGAGTCACTTCACTTCTGCTGTCAAGATGTGTGCATGCAATTCTCATCAATCACTTGGTCATTTATCATCTTCTGTCATGAAATAATGTGCAACCTGATAACTGTTTCAAAAAGATTCACGTCGCCGAGTCATATATTGATTCCATTCAACCGTTCGCTCGCATCTTTGATGTTCATGAAGCTAAAGATTTCGCTAGACTTTGCATGCTTGAGGCTCAATCTGCGGCCATTTATGTGAATGTCTATTGTGACCTATTTTCACCTTTGCGATATTCCAAACAGAAATCACCAGCCCTCCAATGCCCACAGCGGAGATCTGGATCTACTCAAAAAGATCAACAATCAACAAATGTCCTTCAGAATATTCTTTTAAAAGTCTAAGTTCACGCTACAAAGTGAATCGTATTTGGGCTCTGTGGCATGAAGCGGAGAGGAGTTGTCGAGAAGATGGTACAAAATTAGCTGAATTGACGACAGAAGAAGAGTCAGAAGCAGTAAAGGATATTGTACAGGGTGAGCGGAAAGTCTCTCCCTGATTTCGAAAGCCTGTAGTTTCAAAGCAAATATATTTTTAAGTCTAATTCTTCGTCTCATAATTAAGAATGCACCAAAGTTTTATGCCAAAACAAGCATTTTGATCTACTACAATCTATTCAATCGCTCAAGGGTTAGAGATGCTTCCGTACAAAATTGAGCAAATGAAATACGAAAAGATAAATGAATGAGCTAAAAACTTGCAAACACTGTCTAAGTTTATGCTGAAGTGACTGTCCTTTTGGATTCTATTTCTTGGAAGCAACCAGGTGTTGTAAGCTTTTGATGATTCTAATGTGTCAATGCGATAGAGAACACAGCTGACCGGCTTCAAAGTGACCAGATTGAAATGCATGTGCCTAGACTAACGACACTAATGTCGTCCAGATATCTATACTTTTAAATCCTTCTGTGCTATGTGTGAAACCATTGTTATCAAATATCTATTGTCAAAATAAATCGAATAGTTGGATTCATATTGTCTGCTTTTGATTAATACGATTAACTCAGATGTGTGTTAGTGCTGAAAAATATGATATGAACATAAGTTTATTTTCATTTCACTTCGCGATGATATCAACCGAAGAACGCATCTCCATTGTCCTGCTAATGGCAGAATTGAAATCTGCGACATCTGTCCAGAGGAAGTGGCATTATCTGCATGAAACAAACCACCAGCAGAAAAGACCATTCGAGAGTGCTTCAAAAAATTCAAAGAGACTGGATCTGTTCACGACCGTGACAGAAGCAGTCGACCATCTCGAAATGATAGTGATGATATGATCGAACAGCTGTTCAGTGATCATCCATCAACAGCATTCAGCATCTAATCAATTGAGCATGCCTTACTCAACTATCCGAGATCACTTGAAGAGGGATATAGGAATGAAGTCCTTTCACAGTACAACGGTTCAAACCCTGTACCCACTTGACAAAGCTGCCAGACTTGAAATGTGCACGGAGTTTCTTACCAGAATAGCGGAGGATGACGCCTATCTTAACGTATTTTTTCCGACGAAGCGACATTTCATCTGAATGGCCGCATCAATCGCCATAACTGCGTTATCTGGGGAAAAACAATCCTGATGAAATTCACGAAGTTCCAATAAAATCTCCATCACTTTGTGTTTGGGCAGGGATGTATCGCGATCGAGTGATAGGACCATTCCTATTTGAATCGACGGTCAAGGCGAAGGACTACCTCGAAATGCTGCAAGAATTTGCCATTCCTGCGATGAAGAGGATGAGACGTTTTTCAAAAACCATCTTCATGCATGATGGTGCACCATGTCTTGGGCGAACGCGACGAAGTCTTTCCTTTATTCTAACTTCGGTAAACGCTGGATCGGTAACAATGGCCCTTCCATTGGGCTCCACGATGTCCAGATTTGACCCCGATGGACTTTTATTTTTGGAGTCACGTTAAATCTTTGGTTCAAAAACAAGCGCCTACCAGCATCACGGGTCTCAAGTGTGCTATTCGAGAAGCGTTTAATCAACTTTTGCCATCGCATCTTGACTCTGCTTTTCAGTCGTTCGAGAAAAGACTTGATCTTTGTGTGTCAGTTGATGGAGGTCATTTTGAGCAATTGCTGTGACTAAATAGATTGTAGTGGATCAAAATGCTTGTTTTGGCATAAAACTTTGGTGCATTCTTAATTATGAGACGAAGAATTAGATTTAAAAATATATTTGCCTTGAAACTACAGGCTTTTGAAATCAGGGAGAGACTTTCCGCTCACCCTTAAAAACGAGTGATTAAAGAAGTGTTTTCCTATCTAGTCAGGTCATCATTAAGATGCTATTGGTACTATGTAACCCGATACTACCTGTTTTATTAGCCCATCCCTCCCTTTATATTCAGCCTATATATTATTATGACATAGACTTTCGTACATAGACGTCGGTGTGAATTTTGAATTTTATACTGAACCCGTTAATTTCCTTCCTTTTATACCTGAAGATAGTTAACGGATGTTAACAGACATTAATTGCAACAAATAACTAAAATAAAATCAACATCGTTCAATATTAGTTCTTTCCAATTCAATTGAAGATTTAAAAGCTATCGTGAATTCAAACGGCTGCTGCAGAGTACATGCAGAGTACGCGCTGATTTATCAAAATTTCGGAATGTTACCTTCAGTTATTGAGAAGCTTCAAACTGACACTGCATCACTCACAGAGTAGATTTCTTACATTGAAGCCATTCAATCAGATTTGCCTGAAAGGAGCTCAGCAGTCATCAAATTGGAAAATGTTTTAAAGAAAAATTCTGGTTTTTATTGTTCGTCAAATCTATGCCGTTTTGGAAGGACGATCAGCGAATCTGTCCGTATGTCCGCAGTTATCTCCACTTGAAAGTCTCAAATTGAAATTCGCATCAGTTACTTCTTCATCAATGGAACACAGTTTTACCATGGATCGTGATCTACGCACCATTCGACGAGAATCTTTCCCAGAAGAATCTTTGATCAAACACCTATTCGTCAAAGCTAGCTGTCTATTGTGATTGTGTCTGATTGACTTTTTATTACATTTTCATCGTTTTATCATTTCCCCTATTTCGGGTTACAGAATTCTGTAGCTTGATTAAATAGATATGATGTGCATTAGATTTGAATACATAGTTAATTATTGTACTAGTAGTTTAATAGTAGTTTTCATAGTAGTTTTTCATTTACACAAATACATAAAGACATGTAGCATATTTTGGCTAGTGTAAAGCACATTTCTCTGAAATTAAAAAGCATATAATCCGATTCCTACTCATAACTATACACATCAACGTTTTATAGGATGCAATTTCCTCATGCCAAAGGAATGAAAGATAAACCTGATATAAAACTATGTATTAAAATCGATTTCTTGATGTTCAAAGCCAAGAATTGATGTATGTGTGTACAAATTTGATGAATCTTGATGTTCAAACTTGCAAGCATGAATTTGAATCGCGCTTTGTACATAGTTTTAGAAAGTTTTTACCAGTTATTTAAACAGGGTTTATACAACCCACTTTTCAAACAAGAATAGTTTAAACTCTAAACGAAATTCTGGCAATTGATAAGTATGATATAAGCTGATTGATCAGGTGCGATATTTCCTTCCAAAGTGAAAGCAGATTTATGTTAGCTACCATGATTCGCACAAACATGCGGAACAACAAACTTGCGAATTGCATATAGGCGACAATGCAGGTGTTTTGCTTCATACATCAAAGCTGCCTTTGAGGTTCTCGATTCATTTAACAATTTGATCAGCTACTGAAGACGATACAAAATGATTGAATAAAGTGAACTGTTTTAAAAGGACATGAAAACATAAAAAACATTTTCCTACACAGCTTGGGCTTCTAGATCCTACCCATGACACAACATATCCTTAATAACGTCAAGTCAATAATCATGCGATGCTGCGATGCTGACCGCTTGCTGATGATGGATGTTCCAGGCTGCTGAATGATTTGAAGTGGGAAAGTCGCTGAAGATTTAGTGCTCGTCGGTCTGTTGAATTATCTTGAGTTACTGTGATTGTCTGTGATTGCATGAGTGTGTGTATGTGTGTGTGTGTATAACTAGCGATCCAATAATGTTGCCCAATCCTCAATATCACTCCTAATAACGAGATTTCCTTTCTATGAACTTTATCTCCATTTGTATTGCCAAACTCAGAGGAACGAATAATTTCCCCTGTCCCTTAACCACCCTACAATGCACAAATCGACGGTTTCTAGAACTATTCATCGATTTGTTGACACTTAACGAACATCTTTTCAACGATATGATAAGTATGTCAAAAAATGGATACATCGCTAGGGTATCACAGACTCACAGTTCAGCACAGCAATAAATGATAAGACTCGTACTCGTTGTGTTCGCGGTTTCTGAGAAATTGGTGTCTGTCAGCGCTAAAAATAGATCGGTAGCGATGGATGGACTGACAAAAATAGTGATTGCTCTTTGTAACGTTCATGAAGACCTTCAGTGTCATGAAATCGCCTATGAAAATGAACTTATAACTAAAAGTCTACATGCAACGAGTTGTCATAAGGCTTATGAACATTTTCGATGGTTATGACTTATGAAAGTCATAAGCAGCTGACAATTATATAAAACAGGCCCCTGGACTTAACTTAACGTGCGTCGAACAGTTCACGAGAATCTTCACGGACGATGAAGACGAAGTCATCGACAATAACCACGGGTCATGGCAAGCCGAAATTATGACTGGATCTGTAGCCGTCATAAATGACAGCGAGATAGAAGACCACGAAGAAGGTATCTAATTCCACTCTAACCATCACGCGAAGCTGAAACTCTCAATGTAAGAGACTGTCAATAGTGGGAGCCACATAATTAGATTCATCTGCGCGCGCTTCGGTTTCCTAGAAAGGAAGAATTGTAAGTAACCTTAGTATCGAAATGGCACATCACAGAATTAGACAACTTGCTCCTTCTCGAATGGATAGTTCGTGTATCGCTTGCTATTGGAAATGGCAAACAATAAGCTGTCAGCAGAGGACACCAGAGGCAGTGAGAGATGCGTGCGTACTGTGATACGAGTATCACTTCGCACACACCAAAACACACATCGTCTAGCTAACATTCGATCCAATGTATGCACCATACAGTGAGGACTGGCTGAGAAATCGATGGCGAAATCATCAAGTGAACTCATTTTTGTATGCCTGCCACCATTTTCAATAATGATCGGAAGGGCCAACATTATTGAGAAACTTGTGCGCAGTGATCTAAGTTCATCGAATCTGAAGGAATTATGGCAATCGAAGCATTTTGCTGGAACTCACATTAATCCGCAAGCGACACACGACTTTTTCCTATCTCTGTAAGGTATTAGGAATTCCTTTTTGCCTACTTAATAGGTTCCTCGATGTGCTGTCGATTTCGTATCAATCACACTTCTAGCAAACCGAAGCAGATAAACAAAATATTTAATTCTGCGGTGGGAGCGATCTCACTGTTGATCATGAGTGATGTGAAGATCACTCACTAATTTTGATACAGTCTTCTCTTACAGGCTAGGGAGATGCACGGTCGCAAAGCATAGGGTCATCCAGGTCACCCAGGGAAAAGCCCGTCGTCTCGAGGACGTATGCTGTTCCTTAAGGTCTGACAGACAGCCTGAGAAGTGACTTGGAAGAAATGCTGAGAGTTGGAATTATCCGGCATTCTTCTTCACCTTACGCCAGTCCGATTATTGTTAGGAATAGTATGGTAACAACAGACTATGAATTGATTATAGGAAACTAGATAGATTGCCAGAATTCGACCCTCGGCCCCTGATTACCGTCGAAGACATAACAGGCAGACTAGGAAATGATAGATACTTCTCAAAACTAAATAGGACGAGCGGGCATTGGCAGATCCCGGTACACGAAGGTGACATACCAAAGACTGCATCTGTGACTCACGACACGAAATACGAGCTCACACGTACTCCGTTCGGGATGAAGAACTCAAGTGCAACGCTCAGCATGGAGCATTCAGCTTTTTCAGATTCAAGTACGTTTTAAATGTACATAATATAATGTAAAAACTTACTTATCAGTTTCCTCGTAGAATGTGCATTTCCATTTATTTTCCTCATATTTTTCCTGAAACACAGATGTAAATTTTCATTATTTTGATGATAAGGGGGGTCTGTAGACGAAAAATAATTGGAGCCATATGCAGACAAGGCGATAATCGGGGCACTTCGTGCATACAGTAGGCTCTCTGTTTAAAAGCTGCCAGAAAAGCGTTTTTGACTGTTCGGTACACTTCTGAAAGTTGGAAGTTCTTATTACTCACACTGATATTTGTATTGACTGTCAATAATGTGCTATCTATCATTAACCAACATTGAATTTGAGAACATTTTGAATTTGACAGTCAAAACATGTAGTAGTCCTTTTCCCGTTGATGCTTCAACACTCAATCAATGCTACACTGTAAATCGCTGGATACGAAAATTACATACACATACACCAAATCCACATACAACTTGAAACTAACATTTGATACGAGATTCTAGTATGCTTACAGAGAATTTGTATGTTTTTCATACGAAGCCTCACCTACTTTCGTATGTGATTGGTAGATAGCGATACGAACTATTCTATCTGTGATTGGCTGTTTTACAATGAAATACGAGTCGTTGTTATGTTTTACATACGAGAACCTATGCAAATCGGTCCTCATTCGTATTTGTTTTGAATGAAGCGCTTTAAGTCGCAGAGCAAAAAATGCGTGTATATTGCATACTACTGTCAACTTACCTTTTTCAGTAATACCAGTCGTGAACATTTCTTTTTGATAGCGTGGCATTTAATTAGATTTTTTATTATATAATTAGAATTTTATGCTCTACGAGTATGTCGTCGTTGCTACTTGCCTAGTAACATTAACAGGACAATTGGTTTGCTCTACTTAATGAACCAAGTTGATTGACATCAGTTCATTCAAACGATATCTTTTGTCAAACCATGTTGACTTATATATCTCAAACATAACTATTTTTGCGTTCATGAATTATAATGTGTTTTTATTTCGGATTGATAATATGCTTAGTTCCAAAATTGCATAATGCATTATTGTTGATGGTTGAATACTTATTGATCATTTATGAAATGCCTTAGACTTGCATGTATCAAAATCGAATTCAGTATTGTAAGCTTGACTCTTGAATGTCATTATCACACTACTTACAGAACAGTAGCAACATTAGTGTGATCTTTATTACCAAAAAGGCCTTAAATCAACATATATTAGACATCATTGATGCTTTCCTTTAACATTGTGCTGGTATGGCTTTAGTATGCAAAGCATACCACATTTGAAATCACATACGAAAGGCATACAAATGCATACGAAAATACTTGTATACCAAAACAAATGAATGAACGCGTCAATGAATAAAATTTGCAAAGGAATATTGACGCCGCTAGCGTCAAGGTCAACCAATCCTGAAAGTGACGGCGCTAGAGCAGCGTAAATTCACAGCGTTAATTTTATGTCTTGCGTCAACTGTCGGCACTCCAGGGACACCTGACAACGGACCAATAGGCGAATATCCGATGAAAGTGAAGTCGGATCATCATTATCAGTATGTCGGGATCACTCGTCTATCAGCCTATAAGAAACCTCTCGGACACGGACACAGTCGATGCGAATTTTCATATTGAACAATTATATTTTATTGTTACCAGCATTTCAGTTATCTCAAAATGCTACAAAACTCACATGATAAATTTCGTGTAGCCATCTTATTTCAATAATTATGCGCTCCAAAAAATTAACGTTTGTAAAATGTAAAAAATCAAGAACCATAATTTTAAATTACGAAAATATTTGATGATGTTTTTTCACGATGCTGCAGTATAACGATATACACCGACAGCCAAGAACAAGTTTCTGCAGGGAACGAGGCAGAAAGTGAGACTTTCACAGAATGATGTACACCCTATGCCTACTACGAATCGGCACGTCTGCGAGTTCTAGTGAGTTCCTCTTCTTGTCAGACAAGATCAAATAAAAGCGCATGTGAATCCAATGGGACGCAGATTGCAGTTTTTGGCTGAAATTCAATTTTCTATGTTTTCTCTGATAAAACGAAAAGTATTAAGCCCATAGTCATAATTTTCCACATGGAATGTCTTCAGGTCATCTTCATGCACCCCTGTCTATAAAGCCAAACATATTTAGATTTGGCGAGCCTCTTAATGTTGGCAAACACTAACATTTTGAGCAATATTATCCATATTTAACCACATTCTTAGATACATGGCCGATCAGAGGCCTGATAATAGCACAAGCACATAATAGGAAATGACCTGAAAACACTCCATGTCACAAATTATGACTCTGCAATCTAAAAACTGCATCCAAAAAATGCAATCTGCGTCCCATTGGATTTACATGTGTTTTTCTTTGATCCTGTCTGACAAATAAAGGAACTCACTAGAACTCGGCAGTCGTTCAGATTCGTTGTAGACATAGGGTGTACATCATTTTGTGAAAGTCTCACTTTCTGTCTCGCTTCCTGCAGGAACTCGTATATTATTGTAACAAATTACTATTGTTCGTTCTCATTCACTGCGAAAGCAATTGGCTTTCCTGTTGGATTATCTTTATCATCCAATAGGAAAGCCAATCGCATTCGCAGTGTTTGAACATGAACAATAGTACTTTAGTACATTTTGTTATTCTCCTTTTGTATATCGGTTTCGTATTCAAAATCAGTCAACTTTCGTACTCTACAGTTTACCGTGTCGTCCGGCAGCTAGAGAACGTCTGCAAGGAACGAGACCGAAAACTTTCATAATGATATGCACCCTTTGCCTACAACAAATCGACTCGTATCCAATTCTACCTTGTTCCTACCCTTGGTAGACTGAAAATTACCAGAATGTATCGTTTGCCAATTTTAGGAGGAATGCGTTTTATCTTCAGAGACAAAACTAGCTTTAACCTAAACTTTCAAAGGTGCATTAAGATATGAGTTCATGACCTGATGATTTTCCATGCCAAAGACTAGAGAGACTACTTATGGCTCTAGACTAGAGAATGACAAATGCAAGAAAATTTCAATCGGAGTACAATTCGTGTTCATTTTCAGACTCACGAGCTCTATTCAGTTCCATCTCACGAGCATAATGAACTATGGTTCAATTGAACGATGCTCCTTCTCACTGTGCTCCAGACTTAGGACTTTTTACTTTATCAGAGCATTAGATTTTAACCAAAAAACTTCAAACTGTATCCCGTTCGATTAATAATTTATAACTGAAAAACCTCGGTGAATTTTGTGCTACACAATCTTTTTCCATGGTTATTGGATTTATCAATCACCATCGCAGAGCGCTATCAGATTTTTTTTGATAGTCAACGAGGTTTATATGTTCTTCTCACTTTCAAGAATTTTGTTCAATGATACGTAACTAATTACATCAAGCTTTTTTGTCGATAATTCTTGAAGTGTACCTCCAACCAGTCTAGTTTATGTATTAACTTATTCAGTTAAAGATTCATTTAATCTGCAAATGGGCAGACTGACACATGAGAGATTTGTCCCTTGCTCTTCTTTTCAATTTCAGAAAACAGCTTTTGACCCTGATCTGCCAAGAAATAATGATGATGCCTTAACCCTTTCGCGACCAAAGTAAAATTCATTATATTGTCCAAAGTCGCCATGACGTGCTCTGCACGCATAAACTAAATATGCTCTGTCGCGAACTTCTATTGTTAAATGTTCGTACGTATTATCAATCTGCTTTTGTCCAACTTTTATTGTTGAATGCTCCTATTATCAATTTGATATTGATGTCCGAGATCTGGATCAGTGTTCAACAGCTTTGTTTGTTCAATGTTCTCTCTCACACAATATACTGACGCCGAACAGAGCACTCGTTTTCTCTTACATCGAATCCGCAACATGGCGCCCAACGCGTGGTATCAGCTCTCCGTTACAGAAGTTTGGACTCCTCGAATGAAACCTATTGGAAAACGGCGTGAATGTTCTGGATTTCGAGGATGACGGAGAAGGATACCTTGGTGAGACAACGAGGATTTGTTCGATCGGCAGTTACAAAATGGATTGGACGTGTAAGTGACGATCTTTCTCCACATGAAATTAAGGCAATTCAGGCAAGCTTATCAATTGACTTATTGAAGTTAGAAAAACTTGACAGTTCAATTTTTGATTTGTGTAACGATGACGAGGTCGATTCAGAAATTGATAAATGTCTAGACTATAAATTAAAAATTCAATACGCTTTAGCGCTTTTGCAATCTTTTGATAGTTCTGATGTCAAACATGGAAAAACGATATCTGAATCAGCCTCTGTCAAACTTCCAAAACTTACCTTGCCTATTTTTTCGGGAAGTAAGACGGAGTGGCAATCATTTTATGATATTTTTGAGACGTCTATTATAAAAGATCCATCTTTATCCGATATACAAAAGTTTGTGTACTTGCAATCATAATAATAATAATAATAATAATGCCATATTTCAAATACTACATAGCGGTATTTGACAAAAAACAAAACTCGCAACAATTCAAGAAAATGGTGAAAATCTTACAAATGACTGACTGTACAATCTTGATTTACGACGTAAAGGAAGTAAAGCTCTAGAATGTCTGGTGTTACAGGTTTTAGAGCGAATTTCAAAGAATTCGCTGAGAGGGTGTACTTCAATATTCTTGGAAACTTTCGTTATCAGTTTGATGCACGATTCGTCCAGTCTATTCCTCAGAGGAAGAACATTTTTGATATTGGCCCATCTGGCGGCAAGGCGATCAATTCGTTCGATCTTAGCGAAGTATTTCATAGGCAAATCACATATCACTGGCCTGCAAAAATTCAAATGACACATTACGAGGCGGTTGTAGGCTCGCCAGATAACATTACAGGTATTACAATTCACTTTCAACCTTTTTACACAGGAAAGACTTCTACACATTTTTTTGTATAAGAAGTTGAATTGAACATCCCATTTCAAATCATCCGTGAAGTAAACCCCCAGGATCTTAACAGAACGAACTTCATCAATAACAGACCCATCGATTGTAACAGGAGCAACAGATGGAGTCATAGACCGCCGAACTGATAGAAGCTTGGTCTTATCAATATTGATGTTCAGTTTCTTACTCAAAGACCAGTCATGAAAAGAGTCTACGATAGCTTGGAAATCAGAAGTTGAGTCTCTTTCAACAAAATGGATAAGGGTAATGTCGTCAGCGTAGGCTACCACGGTGGTGTCGGAAAAGGAGGGCAAATCATTAATCAGGAGGACAAATAAAAGGGGCCCAGTACAGAGCCCTGAGGGACACCACTGGTGATACACTTCCAGTCCGTAGTGGAATTTTCACACGTTACTCTCTGAAAGCGATCAGACAGGAAGCTTTGGACAAACCTAACAGAGTCGGAATTACAGTGAAGTTGTTCTTTCAAGGTGTTTAAGAGAATACGATGACTTATGGAATCGAAAGCTTTTTCGAAATCCACAGCAAGTAGTTTCGCTGAATTGCCGGGATTTTTGAAAAGATGTTGAAGTAAGCCTGACAGGTACAGCTAAGGCTACCATAGGGGGTTTGAACCTTGCATCAAAGAACTTTGGGATAGCAATTGACATTCTACGAGAAAGATTCGGATCTCCTCGTAACGTCATTAATGTCCATTTACGTACTATTCAAGATCTGATATGTAAGTCTGAGTGTGTTTCTCATTTGCGTGAGTTTTGTGACAGTATAAAGTTGCATGTCCGTTGTTTGGAAAGTTTAGGTGTTCACACTAACTCATATGAAATGGTTATTTTACCAAATATTATTTCGAAGTTGCCGATGGATATCAAGTTATGTGTATGCGAAAAATCTTACGTTATGGATTTTATTGAAGCATTTCTAGATATTTTTGAAAACGTTATTAAACTTCGTGAAACGATTGATGATAACTATACAACTACAAAACGTATTAGTTTCAAAGACAAAATTGGTGACGGACAGAATACTAACTCCGGTTCGGTTATTGCTTTGACTACGACAGATGACTCATTGAATACTGTAAATCGAGGTCGTAACGTTATGAAGCTTCGCTGCACCTTCTGTGGTGGGGACCACAAGTCTTCTTGGTGCGAGATAATACCCTTCTTGGAGGACAGAATTAGCTTTCTAAAGAACGAAAAGAGATGCTTTATTTGTCTCAAGCGTAATCACATGGCCCTGTCATGCAAATCCAAGGGTAGTCGCTTCATCACATCGCTATCTGTCCAAAGGTGATAAAGAAAAAACCTACAGAGGATTCAGATAAAAATAATCCAGATAGTATCACAAAGCAGATTGTTCACGTACCTTTAAATGAAGCATCTGTATTGACAACAGCGGATAAGGGAGCGCACGTTATGCTTCCAACAGCAAAAGTTATACTCAAGTCTCCGAGCCATGATAAAGAACGTATGGTTAAAGCGATATTCGATACCGCAAGCTCACGAAGCTACGTAAAACGTGACTTATGTGAATACTTGTCGATTACTCTTGGTCAAGAAGAGCAATTACCCTTAAATACTTTCGGTACTAATTCTCAAGTATCGCATACTATTTCTCCCGTAAATATCGAGTTCAATAAAGTTAATTCTCCGATTTCAATGAAGTTAAAAGCATGCACAGTGGACATTATTTGCAATCCTCAACATTCTATAAGTGTAGAAGATTTCCCACATTTACGCGGTCTCGATTTAGCTGATCCTTATGACGCTCGAGATACACAACTTGATATTGGGATATTGATTGGGGCTGACCAATATTATAACTTTGTTTTCGGGGATCAAATTATTCGAGGGACTGAGGATCACCTGGTTGCAGTAAATAGCAAGTTGGGTAGGATCATCCAAGGTCCTATATTCATTAATCCGAATTCGAAATTTTTTGTGGAGCAGACCTGGTCAACGACAGCGATGCTATGTAAGGAAGATGATTGTATTCAGCAACTGCAAAAGTTCTGTAACCTTGAACACATTGGCATACTTCCCAAATAAGTTGAAGAATCTACATTTCTCCCAGATATTCAATACTCCAATAATCGCTATACTATTGCTCTGCCCTGGAAACAAGAAAAGTCAAGTCTCCCGTTGACATCGAATTTCTCGATTGCATTGAAGCGATTGAGTAAAACGATCCAAGAAGTGAAATCAAACCAAAACGTTTACCACGAATACCAGAAAATTTTCGATGATCAGTTGAGGAACGAAATGATTGAAAAAGTCGATCAGAGTGCATCCAACAGCACTCCCATTCACTACTTACCTCATCGACCAGTTATACGAATGACTTCTGAATCGACGAAAATCCGCATTGTTTTTGATGCCTCGTGTAGGAAGAATAAAAGATCGATATCCCTCAACGACTGTTTGCTACAAGGACCACGTAGTCTACCTAGTATACCCAGTCTGATTATCGGATTTTGTCTACACGCCATCGGGATAACTGCTGATATAAAAAAGGCTTTTTTACAAATCCAAATTAACCCAAATGATAGAGATTCACTTCGTTTTTTGTGGCTTGATTCGGATGACAATTTGATAACGTATCGACATCGGTCTTTGGTATTCGGATTAACATGCAGTCCGGCAATTCTGGAACGTGTCATTCATGAACATTTGCATAAATTCAGCTCTCTGTATCCGGACTTAATGGAGAAATTGAAAGACAGCATGTATGTCGACAATCTGATAACTGGATGTTCATCATTAAACGAGGCCGAGCAGTTATTTCACGTCGTATTTTTTCTGATGCTGGATTTAATCTCAGACAAGGCTGTTCCTGATATTCCGAAATTTCGATTAAGTCAGATACGTGCTATTTCTTCCGTCGGAATTGATTACTGCGGACCCTTGTATTCGCGCAGTAATGGGGAGAGTACGGTCAGAAAATGTTACATTTGTCTTTTCGCGTGCGCATCCACAAGAGCCATGCATCTGGAACTGGTTCCGGATTTAACTGCCTTAGCCTTTTGCAGGGCACTCAAAAAATTTGTTGGACGACGGGGAATTCCGCATATTGTATCCGATAACGCTAAAAATTTTAAAGCGGCTTTCAATATCTTGAAAGCTGCGTCTGAAGATGATGCTGTGTCGAGGTACACAAGTTCTAAGCGGATTGTATGGAATTTTATCGTAGAAAAGGCAGCCTGAATGGGCGGGTTTTATGAGAGAATAGTCAAAGAGGTGAAAGTTGCTCTTAAGAAATCCGTCCGCAAATCACTTTTAACATACGAAGAATTGGAAACGACTGTCATTGAGATTGAGGGTGTGCTCAATTCCAGGCCGCTACTGTATGTTGGGGAGGAAATTGAAGGCATGATACTCTCTCCCAGTCATTTCATTATTCTCCAACGTCATACACATCTTCCGGATTCTCCGTATACCGAACCAGTTCAGTTGAATATTCACGATAAGATTCGCTATCAGAGAAACTTATTAAATTGTTTATGGGATACATGGCTGAAAATGTACGTTACATCATTACGGGTAAAGGGTTGGCGCAGTCATCGAGGATCGTCTGATGAGCCCGAAGTGAATGATGTTGTAATGCTGATGGATGAAAAAATACTCTGATTAAATTGGAAAATTGGTACTATTCTTGAAGATTGTAGAGGGCGCGATAATTGTATTCGATCTGCTGTAGTGATTGTGAGGAGTGGTAATAGGTGCTTGCGTTTGCGTAGGCCCATTCGCCTGTTGGTGCCCATAGAAAAAGGTTCTGATTAATTCAAAATGCATGGTTCAATCCCCCTCTCAAATCTAACCTATTTCTTACGATTTGTACATTCGTTTTGTACTTATGTTCTGTTATTATGCCCGACACAGTTGCTTTTTGAACGGGTACCGTATCATATTTCTACATGTCTCAAATCGTATTTCTATTTTTATGCGTAGATCGTGCTCTGAAGAAAGACTGAATGCCTCTTTTATTCATGCAATGCATGAAAAGTGATCTTCATGCGTCTATGATTGGAGTGATAATTTATTATCTATTCTCTCTGCGAGTTATCCGTTATTTTTGTATTTTTTATGCCTGCTCCCATAAAAAATAGGGGAGTGTCGCGAACTTCTATTGTTAAATGTTCGTACGTATTATCAATCTGCTTTTGTCCAACTTTTATTGTTGAATGCTCCTATTATCAATTTGATATTGATGTCCGAGACCTGGATCAGTGTTCAACAGCTTTGTTTGTTCAATGTTCTCTCTCACACAATATACTGACGCCGAACAAAGCACTCGTTTTCTCCTACATCGAATCCGCAACATGCTCTATTGATGTCTCCCCAATCGTGGTGACTTTGCACCATTCATGTGTGGCGTGCTCTGCACGCATTGGTCGCGAAAGGGTTAAAAGAGTGGACAAATCTTACGCAAACTGAAACATCCTTCTTTCCAGCTTAACAGCGAACTTGGGACTAAAAGCTGAACGCCTATTTTGATCAGTTGCTTCAATTCACCATTTCAATGTCAACAAGAGCCCGTCTTTTGTTGTTAAGCGACTTATCATTGTTAAGTCATGTTTGGGGTCCGCCTTTTTGGCGGGGGTCCGCCAGCTAGGGTTTGAGCGTACAAAATGTTAAAGGACCCGAAACGCGACCTAGCTGGTCATTTTGATGATGAACCCCTTCTATGTTTATTCTTTTCTGGTATGTCTTGTATAAAGATTGTAAATGTTTTATTGTTCGGTACGCCATCTAAGTATTATTTCTTTCTTTTATATTACCCGATGACCGGCGTGAACGCTTTTAACAGCCCTTTTCAGGGCTACACTTATTAAGTATTTATTGAGTTTGTATTGTATAATATTGTTCATTCGAAGTGCACTAACCTGACTTTTCCCATAATTGGCTGTCTCATCTAAAGACGCTGTTGCCTGGCTGAATGCCTTGCCTGGTACCTCACTCAGTTTGAAGCTCAATGATAGCCAACTTCGAATCTCTTGTGCCCTTTGTCTCGGTCTCCCTGTTTGCCTGCCACCTTCATATCTGAGCATGTACTGTAGGAATCAGGTGGATGCTTCTGGAATACACGGTTTAAGCCCTAAGCTAAGTCCGCGAAGATGAGCTCGACACCACGTATTCAATGAAACAATCAGACGTGCGTTGGTTTCTGGTGGAGCGCCGTTAATTTTGCAGTCTGCCGGAATGTTGCGCACTGAAAGCAAACTTCCAGGGGCGACCGCACAGAAACAGTGGTAAGATCACTCACCCATTGAAATTTGCTTGTCACTAACAACTCACTATCTAAATGTTTCTGTGCGGTCGCCTCAGATGGTTTGACTCATAGAGTAGGGATATATAGGTAGAGTGTCGACTGAAAAAAGTATGTGTATGTAGTGAAATTTTTAAAATGAAAAGATTCAGCTTTTTGCGGAGATTACGTTCACGTGGTTCAAAAAATTATTTGAGCAGTTTTGAAAAGGCTAAACTTTTGCCAATTTACATACTATCGAGATGAATTTCCTATATAAGTAGTATGAAGCAAGTTGGATATCAAAAGGAATGAATATTTACTAATAAACATCCTAATTAAGCGGAAATTAAGCTGATTTGCAAGGGAATTTCATGATTCGCATTATAATGGAAGTCTTCATGAAGAAGTCACGATATTATTCGTGCTTTCTTGGCTAAAATTTCAAGTTTTTAATTCAATTTTCACCGGCATGATTTTATGATTCATTAAATTCATGTTTCATTTCTTGAATCTGAATAGTAATATGGAACCATTTACATCTTTCAAGGTTGAATGAAGTCATTCTCTTTGATTATGTAAGTTTGCTCTACCAGTGGCAGGTTGCCTGTGATATGATCACGCTTACGAAAATACTCTTGAGGTTGAGCATGAAAGTAATAGGAACCCATCGAATTTCTAATTTAACAAACATTAAATCTCCAAGGCTGTCATGACACTGAAAATCTGTAAAATACCATCATTCCTTCTGCATTACAATCATGATCACTCAATTCCGTTGTAATTTCTGCAAAACTGCAAAAATTTGCATATCTCACATTTGGTAGCAATTACGGTACCAACTATGTCCCCTTCTAGTTAATTTAATGAAATCGAAAGTGTTTGGGGATTAAATGCGGAGCTACCACTCTACTTAATATATTCACTCTATGGTTTGACCTTAATAGCATGGAAAGCCGGACAATGTGCCATCTGGGATTTCACTCTTGCAGCAACGTATGTGGAGAGGTAATCAAAACAGTCAATGCCGAGAAACCATCATACAAAGCCGAAGAGAGGAGGAAGATAAAGTACTCCGACTTGAGCTCTTCCCACGATATGATTCCTGTATAGGGAACATTGGAATGTGAGACCCTTCTGCCTTCAAATTTGTTCAGGAAATCGGCAAGAAGGCCACAGACACAAAGGGAGACAATAGAATCTACCTCTTTCCTGATTCAAAGAATAAATGTGGCAGTGAAAATAGGCAACTCCATGTCTATGCTTGAAGCACTCCCTTCTTATCCTGACTTGAGTGAGATTTTTTATCTTTGACTCTCACTAATGTACTTTTGTATCTATCTGTAAAGAATAAAGTCAATCTATCAGTGCAAAAAATCATGGGTTCCTGGAATTTCCTATGTCTTGTTTACTTGGGAAATGTCTTGTAAATACCGCTTTCTCATATATGAAAGAAAGAAACAAAATAGTGCATTCCCTCTTAAAATTCGCATTGCTATCCGTATTACCTACGCATAATTTCTTATTATACAGTGCACTCCAGATAAGTGGGAAAAAGTCAGGAAATATTTCCAACACATGAAAAACTCTCCGGTTTTGGAAATCTTTTGGAAGCCACTCGGCTTAAGCGGGAGACATTTTGCATTAATAATTAAGTTAAATTACTTATGATGGACAACGAGAATTGAATTTCTGCAGTAAGAGATTTTCGTTTGCGTTTCAACCAAAGCAGCAATTATGATTTTGTGCCACATGCTATTCTCTTGTACTGTGGTAGTGTAACGTTACAAAAATAATTCCCTAATACAATACACGTTCCCATTGGATGAGAAGAGAGAGAGAGAGGAATTTCTTATTTGATTTTCACACATCTTTTAGCCAATCAGAAACAGTTTAGCCAATCTGCTGTTAACAAAGCTGTTAATATATTTACAAATAACTTCTAAGAACATTCTAACTAAGAATGGTAATAAATCGGCATATCTAACTGCTAAAAAACTAAAAGAAATAGGATGTGCGAATGGAACAATAGTGAAAAATACCTTTGAAATGTTGACATTATCAAAAATGCAATATGGTGGTGAATTTTGCTTCTACAATAAATTATCCGAATTGAATAGGATACAATTTCACTTCTATAAACGTTTCTATCATCTGATAACTACCACTGCAAATTATTGTTTGATAGGGGAGTTTGGACTATTTCCTCTCGAATATCATTTTGAAAAAGCTGCAATCAACTTATGGATTAAAATTATCTTTAATGAAAGTAGTAGCATCATGAAAAGATGCTATAATCATGTTTCAAATAATTTAGACAGTAGCAATTATTCATATACATGGTGCTGGAGAATAAAGCATCTTTTAAAGCAAATTAATTTATCACATCTTTGGTTAGATCAAAACAGCTTGGAGATAAATAAACGCAAATGTAAAATTATAGTAAAAACCAGACTAATGGAGCATTTTAGAGCCATTTGGATAAATGATACCAAGAAAAGTAGAACCGGAATAGACTACTTGGAGTTAAGTCAATTCGATTGGAGCATGAAAAGTTATTTGACTCTGAATCTAAAACTAAATATTATAGCACCTTTTTTGAAATTGCGATGTAAGAATCATGACCTAGCAGTTAAAACTGGATGTTATAGAAATCGATTGAGCTATGACGAAAGATTGTGCAGTTTATGCGATGATAGAACAGTTGAAACTGTATACCATTTCATTTGTAAATGTGCATTGTACAATGATATCAGGCTGCACTTCACACCATTCTTTGTAGATAGATTTCTATGTAATGCTAGAAACTTTGGAAATAGGTAAAATTGTGACATTAACCAAATACATAAACAGTGCAAATAGCATCAGAGCAGATAAATTGCGTCAGCGACCAATGACATCGTGATAAGTATTCAGATGTATTAAAGGTTCTGATAGCGCAACATATCGTTCAATGCATAGAAATTGACAACAATAAAGCCTCTAGAATGGAAATTAAGCTTCATGCAATGCACAATAACGGCACATAAATCGCACGCATATTCACTTAGATGCACCTGCCAACGTCTGTATCATTGGGTTAGAATCAGTCACATGAGTAAATCGAAGCTTTTCATTGGTGGTTCATGCCCCAACTTAGTTCCCCCGGATGTGCCGCGACCTTGAGTCAATTTCCATTCTAGCTAACTTCAGATAAACAGTTTATTTCTATGGTTCAATGCGAATTAGTGAGACGAACAGCAGACCGAGGTCCGGAACGTATCTAACAACTTCACGTTTCTCATTAATCGATTCTATTACAGGTAAGATGATGCGAATTACTGAATTTTCTAATGATCACAATATGATGTTCTTGTTTCATGCATGTATATCACCTATCGTTCCGGACCTCTTAATAAGTAGGACTTAATCATTAGGTAAGACGAATGCTGGCGTGCGTTATTAATTTTGAATACATATTCCGATCTGCTCTGATATGCCGTTTTTATCAAACCTTAATATTTTTCATTGCAAAAGTATGATGATGCATAACTTTAAAAGATGAAATCATGACTTGCTTAAACATATTAAAGATGAATGAAAATGTTCTCTCCTTCCAGACAGTGTCATCTTGTATTTCAGTGTCATTACTTAATCTCACCTCCATTTTATTATCATTCTGTAAATTTCTCGATCGCCTTGTCATCAATCATCTCATTCATTCTCTTTTGTATACATATACGTGTTTTTCAATTGAAAAAATAAACGTTCTGATATTCTGATATTCTAAGAAA
>CAJQUW010016221.1:0-25817 GCA_907163375.1 Prostheceraeus crozeri
CTTTTTAAAATGCTTATCCTTCATGTGATTAGAATTTCCGATGTATAGTTTTCCGCGTCTACCTACTGCTTCTATTGCTATCTCATACGATTTAATGAAGTTGACGAATGTCATATTGCAACATCCGAAGTGACATGACCGGTCGAAATGGTGTCAAGTCAGAATGGTTTCAGTGGCAAGGTCCCTGACGACATCCGATTGGATGGAATGTTGCATTATTCTGGTGACGCTGATCGTCAACTTAGATGTCGCGTATATAAAAAGAATACTCGCAAAATTTGCAAGAAATGCAACGTGGGGCTGCTTTTGCAGTGCTGTGAATTGTTTCATTCTTTGTAAGTCCAGGCTATGTCGATTTCCTACCTTGGCTGTAGTTTGTGCAACAACGGTTAGTTCATTATATCCTGTTCAGTATGGTTCAGCATGCTTTATAAAGTCATCGCTTGTGATCGCTGAATGTTTTCATTTCTATCAATAGGCTACATGTGTGAAAAATTGGATATGAAATTAGTCTCTAGGCCTACATTACAAAATAAAGTACGCGACGATTAATTTTTTTATATTGATTTTATTGTCGTCTTATATAACAAATACCTTCAATAAAATACCTTGTGCAATACCTTCAAAATGATGTGAAATAATGCATACTTTATAATATAAAATATTATAAAATATTATAAAATTATTAATATTATATTTAAATAATATCTTGACGGAACCATTCAGTCCCATGCACCCTCACAGAGTGCAAACAAAAAATACCAATTTTTGAAAAATAAAAATAATTTACTTAATGGCAAGTTTGCATGTTGATTAATTACCAAAATAGCATAGTTTTTACTATATAGCTTCATCACATCTCGATTCGGGATTTAACGGGTTAATAAAACTGTTAAAGATCCACTAAATAGAATTTGAATAACAGAGACGATTGCAGCAACATCTAATTCTAAAAGTCAGGTTTTTGTTAAAATTTATCCGAAAGTCTAATGGCCTCCGACGGTTTGAAATTAGGCGTAATGCCACGAACTGTTAGAGACTATTGCCTTTCTAGCAGAAGCGAAGGTTATATATGTTTCTGAATACGTTTCTGCTATATAAATTCCAGTTTGTGGCTTTCCTTGGACATCCTTATCAAAACATGGCTGCAGGACCATTTTGCACAAAGACCCTTTGACCTGGAATCATCGAGATGGCTGTTGTGCTCTGATGCCATTTTCGACTGGTTGATTATGTATGATGCTTTCAGAGTTTTATTTTATGACTGCGATCGCACTGCGTTTCATCTTGCTACTATCAGAGACGGAATTTTGATTTCCACAAATTGTTCTTCTGTGATGGTGAATTATTTCATAACTGACTGTGCTTGTGGTCGTTAGGGTTCTTCCAGTACTTGGAGTATTGTCTATCCTTTTTTAAATGTGTCACAAAGATGAATGTGATAGTTGTGAGCGTCTGTATTTGCTGAATTGACAGCCTCTTACGAGAGGTTTTCATGATTTTACAGAGGATCGAAAGAAAGCTCTTCCTGCTTTTTTAGCCTGCTCCTCTCGATTGATGCGACGCTAGCTTGCTCTTTGTGATATCTTGCTATTGCAAGTAGTCCGGCAGCCAGAACGTGTTTCTGCAGGGAACGAGGCCGAAAGTGAGACTTTCACATAATGATGTACACCCTATGCCTACTACGAATCGCTGCGTCTGCCGAGTTCTAGTGAGTTCCTCTTCTTGTCAGACAAGATCAAAGAAAAACACATGTAAATCCAATGGGTTTGGCCATTGGTAAATCCAAGATTGCAGTTTTTGGCTAAAATGAAATGTTCTATGTTTTCTCTGATTAAACGAAAAGTGCTAAGCCCAGAGTCATAATTTTCGGCATGGAATGTATTCTGGTCATTTCCTATGATGTGCATGTGCTATTATCATGCATCTAATCGGCAATGTATGTGAGAATGTGGTTGAATGTGGATAAAGCAGCTCAAAATGTTTGTGTTTGCCGACATTAAGAGGCTCGCCAAATCTAAATGCGTTTAGCTTTATAAATAGGGGTACATGAAGATGAAACGAAATGACCTGAAGACATTCTATGTCAAAAATTATGACTCTGGGCTTAGTACTTTTCGCTTAATCAGAGAAAACATAGAACATTTCATTTTAGCCAAAAACTGCAATCTGCGTCCCATTGGATTTACATGTGTTTTTCTTTGATCTTGTCTGACAAGAAGAGGAACTCACTAGAACTCGGCAGACGTCCCGATTTGTAGTTGGCATAGGGTGTACATCATTATGTGAAAGTCTCACTTTCGGCCTCGTTCCCTGCAGAAACTCGTTCTGGCTGCCGGACTAAAGCGCTACTGAATCTGGCTGATTCGTGCAGTTTACTGCTTGATCAATGGCAATCAGTGAACAATCTTCAGCCTTGAATTGATCACCCGTGTCATTGTGAAGCCAAAAAATGCTATTTTCGCTTATCAGTTCCCCATCGCACACATGACAAAATGCAGTTTTGAGAAGATGATGGATGAGCATTATTTTAGAGAGAAATTTCTCTTTACAAGGAATCATCATACCATTTTGTAAGGAAAGGAAGAAAATAGTCACCGTGACGTTGACAACTCAACTGCAATGCTTTATAAGTTGAAGGTGAGCAAGAGTGTCTGGGAATATGTCATGAATGAAATTACCTTTTGACGGAATAGGGAGTGTATTTCAATATTGTCAGTAGGAGGACACTCCATATTTGATGGAAATATCAGAAAGCAAAAACACATTATCGCAAGCGCTTTCGACCGACACCGCCAGTCATTATCAAGCGACTGTTCGTTTATTGTTGGATCAATCAGATATAAACAGTTATGATAGGGAACATTCTAGACCAGATTCATTTACATTAAGACACATTACGAAATCCTAAACTAACAACAAAAATACGTCAATGAGCATGTTACTCTTAAAATTCTGCAAGTAATGCACATCAAAGTAAAAACAAAGATAAGAAAGAAGACGTTAGCTAAAGAATAGAGTCATAAAAAGACCCCAGATCTATCTTGGTTCGGTTGTTGGAACGGAAATGTTTAGTCCAAAGAGATTCCTTCACTATTCTCCTCTTCCAGGAGCGTTCCCTGTCCACCACAGTCATGGAATCAATGTCGATCCTATGACCACTGTCCATCACTCTTTCCAATCTCCTTCCCTGTGTTTGGGCTCGGTGTATCGCATTGAGTGTGGACACCGCGATTGTGGATTTTCCTACATCGGTGAATCTTCCAGGCCTATCGACAAGAGAAAATCCGAACACTTACGAATGATACGTGAGTTTGACGTCGACCGATCCGAGCTAGCAAAGCATGTGATGGACAGTGGTCATAGGATCGACATTGATTCCTTGACTGTGGTGGACAGGGAACGCTCCTGGAAGAGGAGAATAGTGAAGGAATCTCTTTGGACTAAACATTTCCGTTCCAACAACCGAACCAAGATAGATCTGGGGTCTTTTTATGACTCTATTCTTTAGCGAACGTCTTCTTTCTTATCTTTGTTTTTACTTTGATGTGCATTACTTGCAGAATTTTAGGAGTAACATGCTCATTGACGTATTTTTGTTGTTAGTTTAGGATTTCGTAATGTGTCTTAATGTAAATGAATCTGGTCTAGAATGTTCCCTATCATAACTGTTTATATCTGATTGATCCAACAATAAACGAACAGTCGCTTGATAATGACTGGCGGTGTCGGTCGAAAGCGCTTGCGATAATGTGTTTTTGCTTTCTGATATTTCCATCAAATATGGAGTGTTACCTGTTTCATAGTCATGAAAGTCTTCACTGTCGTTCTCTCAGTTACCCGCGAATCAATGTGTTTCTTCTTCTGTGAATCCTTGCGCACTTGTGCTCTCGTTTAACGCTACGAAAGCTTCGCTGTGATGCTCCATGATGAGAGTTGGAACCGGGCCTACTTTTGATGCCCAATCCCGACCCGACCCGTGACAATTTGGAATTCTCAGACCCGTGCCATGCCCAAGCTTTTCGGTATTCAATTTCAGGCCCGTTGTAATGAGTCGGATAGCATGACAATCAAGTGAATTTCGGCATCATCTAAGTGATCCGTTTTTGTGATCAGCTCTGCGTATAAAAGGAAGGTGTCTAAACTGACATTTACGTGTTTTTCTGCAGCGTGCGAGAAATTTTTGTAAGATTCCCTGTATACTTGTCCTGCACTCTTAACGAAGCAAACTAGGTTTTATAAGTGCTATAGAAAAAAGCTGCAATGTAGTCTATAATATTTATCAGTATATTTGTAATTGTTTAATAGACTACATTTAGAACTTGCAAGGCCGGTTGTTGATCGAGTCACAATGACGAAACACATCATGAAATTATTTAAGAATTATAGTAAAAATACCTCACTGAATTAGAAGATGTATTGACATATTTCTAAAAAGAGTTAATTCCTAAAATCACGACGACGTTTCGAGTATGACATGCTACAACCCATTATCAATGTAAAGTAGGCAACTTTATGGCTCATTTTGGCAATCTTTTTTATTGAAACCTAATTCAATACATAAACTCTTCATACCTCTGCGAATTGCCGGTATCAGTTATTCAGCTTCATATCCAAAGCTCATTTTTAAACACATCCATCATGATTTAGGAAATTTCCGTTCTTGCGACTCTCAGTCTGGATAAATGGAAGATATCGTGCACCCTAGCACTATGAGCTTCGGACGCTGACACATAAGGGACAAGTGCACTGCAGATGCTATATTCCTCCGGACAAGCATCATGGTTTCGCTCTTATTGAACATGTCACTTACACTGGCCAAAGCTCTTTTCTTCCAACATTGAGGCGAAGAGTGGTTGTTTTTTATATGACAACTTCTGGACCAATATTTTTCACAGTCTATTGACAGAACTTCGATATTGAAGACTCTCAGCCTAGTAGCTCCTTCGCAACCACACACTGTCAATTCCTTATGACTGCATGTTTTGGGCTTGCTGCGTACTACATCGGGCCCCCGATCAGCCAAACAGTATATATTGCGCAAGAATACTTGAGAGAACTCTCAGTGACGATGATTGCCTCTACGACATCAACTATCCTCGACTTTCTCAATTGATTGATAGTGCCTCTCGAGTGCAGAACACATGGAATAAACCAAGACGATTGAAGGTAGAGTATATCCTCTCCAATCCTGTGTGGAGGCGAACCACATAACAGGTCGATCGTGGTCAGCTCTTCCGTCCAGCTATATTGATCAGTCTAAATTGTCCAACACCTCCCAAATGTCGCACTGTTCTTGATCATGCTGAAATCATAACACAGAATTTTCTGTCTTCCTTGTGTCTAAGCGAATCGACATTTGAAAGCCACTTAGTTTCCCTTCGAGGATTGATAGACCTTCATCCAGCAAGTGGTTTGAACACATTTCTACTCGTACGTGCGCACAGCTGCGACATTGTAGATCCGAGGTTGAGAAATTGACTGTGATTGCTCTACCATCCCAATAAGCCTTAACAGATGGCCCGTCACCATAGCAGTTCTTCCTCACCTCCATAGCGGTCATCTGAATCCTAGTTGAATCGTGTGTATTGCACACCAACAATTAGACTTAAATGCAGTACAGTACTTGCTCATTTGATGAAGTGAACAGGTATTGTGGTCTGATAGATTAACAATGACATACCATTTTTTGACATCTATTTATATCAGTTTACTGGTAGAGTGATGGATGTTATCTAGCAATCAATGATTAGTGAACTCATTTTATGACTCCTCAATAAGTTGAATCATCATTTTTGAAATGAAGTTATGGGTTACAGTGCATTCCGTGAAATTTTTCTGTTAGTCAATATGAAGTACCAGTACAGTCATTGACTGATTTTGACAACTCATCCGAACATGAGAAATAAATCTCCGAGGCAACTTAAATGAAACAAATACCCTAAATGCCGTATACTACCTAACCACAAGACTTGCTCAAGTAAGAACACTAGACATTTCCAAACGTAAAAAGACGCGACAGAAGCTATAAAGGTAAATAGTACAGTTAAACAGTTTGACTTCCTGTATTGAGAATCTGCGCTGGGTCTGAGAACACAGTTTGCGGAACATCATGAGCACAAACAAACGTGTGTAAATTGAGCAATTTGTCCTGAAGTAGAAAATCGTTAAAAATTGTTTGAGCATCTACATTTCCTTTGGCAATCCTTTTCTCTATCTACTTTCAGATGATCTCCTGTAATCGTCACTGACCATCAAAACATCCAGCGATCTATACTGTGGAAAGAATCTATGAAGATTTCGGTACCTTAATCGACTCATTTGGAATCAAAGAACGTCTATGGAAGGTGATTCTGAAGTACTATACCACGACCCATATTCTCATATCGTCTCCGGCTGATGGCGGTTCCTCTCGACGGATTACAAATTTGTGTCCTAGAACATCCCCACTCGGGACCAGATCGAGTTATCTCCGAAGTTTATGCGCATCGGTCCAATAAAAGAACTTGAATCTACCGGTGCACGCTGGTACACTGCCGTGCACCGAAATGGAGGCCAAAAGAATATCCAATCTCTCAATTTAATTTCCTTTTTTTACTGGTCCGACAAATCTCACGAATGAAGTAGCGACAGAGAGATTGCGTTCCTTGAAATCATCGAGAATTCAGACTGAAGCGTTTCGAGTGGATAGAGCTCATCCTGGTAAATGTGGCTGATAGTCGGCGTGAGACCCTCCATGCTCAAGGAATAATCCCCTGGATCCAAACTCGTTCCCTTAGAGTGGAAGCCGTGTCGCGGCACTGTCCATATTGTACTATTATCAAGGACACTGCGTTTGGACGCGGCGGCAGGTAATTGTTCCTTATTCCTGATCAGAGATCTTGACAGTAGAAACTGTCATTGGAAGCCAACCAGACACTCTCATCCCAAAAATATCTAGACGGATATTAAATCGAACAGGCCAAGTCATAAATTTTGATTCCCGGAATTACCTACTGAGCGGAATTAATGCCAACATATTATTTTCTCTGATAAAACAATTGAAGTCAACAAATTGAATTACACTTGTGAACACTGTGATTTTGGACATGAATTTGGAGTTGAAAAGATGGTATTGGTAAGTTATAATTTTCCTTGTACGATTTTTGAATGTTAAAACCTTTTTACATACGATGTTACGATTTCAACACTTAAATCTGGGCGCCTGACGTCCTATGAAATTATGAAAAAACTACATCAGTTATTGAGCAAAATTTTATAGAAACTTCTTAGGCCAACTAACCTTGAGGAGGACATTTCGATGTTTCCAGACTGACATTTATGATTACACAAAGATAGACTAGACCATGTCCAATAGAGTAGGGATATATACTCGCGTGCACAAAAAAGAATGAAACAAGTCCTGATATGAATATGCTTATGACTTAACACTTGGATTGTACTGTAACGTATTGTTTTGTTGTTATGTCAAAAGGACGAACTCGAATGCTTTACTTACTCAAAAAACATTTAAATTTGATACTCTTTGATTTTTATCAACTATGAAGTTGGGGGGGTGGTAGGAAACGGGATTGTCGACCAACCGGCGCGGGACCAGATCCAAACAGGCATCCGATGGCGTGAGGGACAAGGTATGAGCTACTAGTATCGCTGATGAAATGAGCCAGGTCTAAGGAAGGTTACCACATGCTTTGCATGATCATGTCTGTCGGCCACTCACATCTTCAAAGACACTGGTGGGTGTGGTGTGGTTTGTACCTCTCCCCTCACTCTGCCGACCAAAGTACACCCAGCAAGTGCTCGATGGGGGAGACAGGTTTGGGGAGAACGTGATGGTGGCCATTACCAAGCGTTGGGATTCCACTGCTTGCTACATCAGCTGATTAGAGACCCACGTGAAGTCGGCGATGGGGCGCTGTGCGGTTTATCTGTCCCATCCTGAAAAATCAATTGATTCGATGTCAAATGCTCGTATTCCCACGACTGGTGGTCGACGATACATCAGTCGGCATATATCGCTCTCGTTCAAGCCTATCTAATGTTTCCTCTTCTGTCTACGGAATTGCTGGTGTTTTTTCCATTGTTGCCAGTATAGGTAGAGTATGGTCGACTCGGGCCGTCAAAAAAGTATCTGTTTACAGTGAACATTTCTCAGATCTTTACACCTTTTCCAGTTCATTGTATCGAATCGCTAAATTCAATGATTACAGATTTACGTAACACAGATCAACAATAGTTCTGTCAATTCTAAATTTCAACAAAAAGAACCAAATCACAAAATTTCTACCAGTTCAATTCACAAACCTCACACCAAATCACACTTCATCAAAATTCACCACAACAACATATCCCGAAACAACTACAAAACAATCATCTTTAATATTAAGAAACACAATCTATATCAAGGCTCACATTTAATTGTACTAATTTCTTTTTCCTTTGCTGTCATTGAATGACAGTTTCAAGTAAGTACAATTGTCCACTCATTTCTATTGTCTGTAATTGTTGACGGACAGAGACAAAGTTGAAGAGCTCGCATATCCTCATTTCATGAAATAATATTCGCAAATCTATTGATATGAGTATCTCTATAACACACACAGCCCAACATTACACACATCTCGCATCTGTTCGAACTGATAATATTTGCTAATTTTAGTTTCACAATCTAGCTGCCATCAAAGACGCTATCGCTTATCAGGCAGGTCTACGTCTATTTATCCTGGTTCACTAGCCGGCATATTCGCCGTTTTATGTAATATTTTGTGTAAGGTGCATTTCCAGCATAAGGGACTAAAGCGGAAGTTCCAAGAAACAGTGATGGCGGACGACAAGTCACTACATGCTCACAGTAGTGAACGCCATCAACCAACGAATAGCCACTATGATTGCAGTTGGGCAGAACCAATTCCATCCGTATGCGGTTTACGTAACGAGTGACAAGTTCGTCGACTTTATCAGCACTAATGTTGAACCTCTTCTTCCCATCTTGCATAGCAGGTAGGATTGACAGTCAAACCTACCGAACGTAAATTAATAAATGCACAAGCTCGTTCTTATAAATACATATGAATATTTGGGATTATTCTTTTGTCTGTTTTGTGCGAGATTAGAAATAAGGATGAAAGATAGATGTATGCAGGATATGAGAGGCGCATGTGCAGGTATAAATTGAATAAAAAGATGTCCTTTGAATCTAAGCAGCATGTTTGATTGGAAAACCTAGATGAGCTTAATGAAATTTATTGAGCTCAAATGTAAAGAAAGCATTTTCGACAACAGACAAGGTATTTCCTAAAAACTAAAGGTCATCAGCATTTGTAATTGTTAGCGAATGATGCAACCCTGCAGCAACTGGATACAGTCAATTTTCTTATCAGAAAGACCAAGTCGATTTACATTTATGATTATAGTTTATCTTATTTTCGTTTTGATACATTCTATAACTGAATTGAAGTAAAATTCTGCGAAGTAATCTTACATCTCAGTTCATATAATGTATAATCTCAAATCAAACCACAGTTTTATTTTTGATTTGAGATAATTAACGATTGAATGTCGCATTCTTATACTTGAAATGGAAAAGGTGTAACAGGATTATAAATATATTCCTAAAAACTATCCCGGGTACCTCTTGTAGTAGGCCTATTTCATGTGTCCTCATCACCTGTATCAACAGCGAACTCAACTCGACACCTATCCAGCTGTATGTTCATATGTCAGGTTTTTGTAGTATGGAGTAAGTAGCGACTCAATTGCCGTTTAATGCCTACTCATGGAGTAGGGATATGTAGGTCGAGTGTCGACTCAAAAAAAAGTATCTGTATACAGTGAAAATTTTTTATATGAAAAGATTCAGTTTTTTGCGGAGATTACGTTCCCATGGTCCAAAACATTATTTGAGAAGTTTAAAAAGTCAAAATTTTGCCAATTTATATACTACCGACATGACGCCCCTTTATAAGTAGTATGAAACAAATAAGATATCAAAAGGAATGAATATTTGATAATAAGCATCCTAACTAAGCGGAAATTAAGCTGATTATCAAGGGAATTTCATAATCCGTATTATAATGGAAGTCTTCGTGAAAATGTCGCGATATTATTTCCGTGCTTTATACTTGGCTGAAATCTCAAGTTTTTAATTCAATTTTCATCGGCATGATTTTATGCATTGATTCGCTAAATTCATGTTTCATTTCTTGAATCTGAATAGTGATGTGGACCCATTTAGAATCTTATTCAACGGTTAATATGAAATCATTTGTCTTTGAATCTGTTATTTTTCTCTACCAGTGGCAGGTTGCCTGTGATGATCACGCTTAAGAATATACTCTTGAGGTTGAGCATGAAAGTAATAGGAACCTATCGAATTGCTAATTTAACAAACATTAAATCTTCAAGGCTGTCATGACACTGAGATTCTGTAAAATATCATCATTCTTCCTGCATTACAATCTTGATCACTCAATTCCATGGCAATTTCTTCAAAATTGCAAAAATTTGCATATCTCACATTTGGTAACAATTGCCAACTGTATCCCCTCGAGTTCATTTAATAAATTCAAAAGTGTATACACATTGGGGATTTAATGAATGCGCAGTTACCACTCTACCTAATACACCTACTCTATGAATCATGCTGTCTTAATTATTGATCTGTATTTATTTATAAACGCCTTCGTTTAGAAAAGCGCATATGATGTCTTGAGAGACTTAAAAGCCTGAGAGAACATGCAAATTGCAATGACATAATCACCAAGAGCAAGCACAGACAGCGTTTCTGGCTTCGTTTGAAAGTATTCGGGAGTTGCAGTCCTGAACGGAAGAAGGAGAGAGAGAGTTCCACCCAAAGAGAGCGCAAACGGTTGAGGTTTTTTACCGAACACTCTGGAATAAATTTTGTATGAAATTCTTTGGGTCAATGAGATTCGTCCAAAACAGTATCAATAACTAGACCAGGGATATCGGAGGCTCTTGAAATTTATCATATTCCGAAATAAGGAATGGCTAATACTAGATGAAAGTAGTGTTGTTGCTTAATGAAGACATCTTTTTCATCGTAGAAACGATAGATAACTGATCCTGTTTCTTCCTTTCAATTTAAACTAACTTTTTTTTAATCCATTTTTATTTTCAAACTTTTCAATTGTATTACTGTATGATTGATCAAAAATTCAGAAGAATAGAATAAATAAGCATCTTCTACCACTCAGCTCAGACACATAAATGTCGAATAACAATAAAGTGCTAGTATGAGTGAAAAAACATGCACGTCATTTTTGATTACTTGCGTGAATGGATAAGCGTTAGCTTTCTAAACAAAAATCACTGTGAGTAAAAGTATTTTTGGAAATGGGGCAGAGAAGATAGTTGTTCTTCGGTGATTTGGAGAACGAATCGAAATAATGAACGTGCTTGGAAGACGTACAATGTTTAACCATAGAGCTCCACTTGCGCAGCCTATAATACTTACTAAGTCTGTTCATCATTTTCTGAAGGATAAAATGAAGACAATAAGCTCTGCTGTGAGCCATGTGAAAATTCAATCATAATTAAATCAATGAGTCTTCCAATTAGTTTCAAGAGATATATCAGCGGCTAGGTATAAGGATAAGCTTTAATAAAGTCCAATACATGTTACTTAGGCTCAGAGCTAATTACAGCTCATTGCACAATAAAATATCGTTTCTCACTGAATACCCACATCTTCTCATGGTGCACCAGCAGAAGTTTTTTGGCTCTAATTCAGAAGGAAATATGTCCACACACAAAATACAGAAAAATTTAGACCATTACTTTTACGTTCTGATATCTAACCTTGGGGTTTTCTGGTTTTGACACCTACAGGTTTGTCCCACCAAAACTTGTTTCTCTAACCCAATCAACAAGTTTTTAATTTGCCCAAACCGTTTACAGACCATTTTTTTTAATGGCCTTGTCAAAATATGCTGAAGATCATTAGATGTAAATAAGTGAAATTTATCTCGCTTATTGGATGTCATAAATGTCTCTCCCATTGCAATGGTGTGGTTGGCCGGAAAGACAGAGGTTTCGTGCCTTGTTCAAATCAACCCTAGAATCGCCCACCATCCTTCAGTGATTAATCGTGAGAAAATATTGATGAATCATTAGGAAGAAACAATTCCCAGACTTTGATCCGCTGTTATTGAAATGACTGTCTATCTTTTTCCACGTGAATCAGAATGGAAAGACAAAGGATGATGATGATTTCATGCCAAAGACTAAAGTGAATCTTTCACGAAAACAATGAGCCGTTGTTATTATTATTCGGTGGATTCCCTCTTTTGAATTTGAAATCAACTTTTGGTGAAATTCGGTTTACCACCTTTTGCATTGGATAACTGTAATCCATAAAAATAGTTTGTTAAAATAAATTTTTGAGACCTTCCTTTTAATGCCGCATTCCCATACAATGCCTTTCCCAGTAGGTGACTTGCATTTCCTCCTTCCTCGAATTCGAACCAAACTTCAATTTTGAATCTTTTAAATTAAGCGCTGGAAGAACCGTGATATGCTCCCTTAACGCTCGCTGTTGGCAGATGGAATCTGTCCCAATGGGAAATTATAAACATGTCCCCAGCCGTCGCCGTGTCAGTTACTAGAAGTTATGCTTCACTTGAAATATTTTGACAATAAAGTGCCACATTTTCATGACAAGATTTGCTTTTGAGACAAGTAACCTGGCAATTGATAAATTTATCAAATCTCAATGGATGTAACCACCACGAGACATGTTCCGGCGTTCTAGCATGTAAGGGTAAATCCAATTTATTCCACAACATTTCTGTCTTTTCAACTTTGGGTGATTTCCGTGAAAATTTGCAATATATACTCATTTTTTTTTACGCTTGAACAACACGAAAATCTTAGCGGGCGAGACCAACACCAAATAAAAACTTTCCATAGAAAATGTAGCACTTTTAAAACAGTCCATTTTTTTCTTACATCATCGGTCATGAGGACAAATTGATGTCGGTCCAGATAGGATTGTCCGAATAGGAAACCTCTTCGGCTTCTGCATTTGGGTTGCTTTTATGAAACTGGGAACTTTAGGATGAAATTTGCATTGCATGCGTAAAGCGAAGTGACCAAAATGTTAATGTATTGCATATAATGTCCTTGACCGTGAACCTTACCTTGTTCCTCTGACCCGAGAATTTTTAAAGGTTCTTACGGTCAGAGGACAAATTGATGTCGAACAGGAAACTCTTTCGTTTTCAGCCATTTGGTTTTCATGAGACTGCGGGAAACTTAGGACGAATACTTTGAAACGCTAAAACGAAGTGATCTAAATGCAATTGCCAATACATTATCATAGTCTTTAGGACCAAGACCCTTTACTCTGACCGAAATCTTCAATTTTTCATTCTAACGTTGTCCTCTTGACCGAGAATTTTTTTAGGGTCTCGGTCAGAGGACATTTTCGCGGTTTTTGGAGATTTTTTTGAGAGGGTTAAATGATAATAAATGAAAAAATTTCTTTTGGCATAGATTGTTAAGAGCATGGATTCCCTCCTATGCTGTGAAATTTCATCGATTCCTGACAAAATTAACTGTTTCAAGCATCCATCCATATTAAATTTTTTTGGGAATAGTTAAATTCTCTGGTCGAAAAAAACGATAAAAATATTTTTTAAACAATATTGCACACTTGTTAACGGCATCAAACTGAATTTTCTTTACGATTTATAAACTAGCCACACTAGAGGATTTCGTTTTGGTGCAAAACGTTTTAAACGGAAGAATCAATATTCTTCGAACAAAGGTACCATCGGTCAGAGACAGAAAACGACTCTCGTCCCAATGGACAGTTTTTTTTCATTGGAGCAATTGGAAACCCAGTAAAAAAATTCAACTGATTAATATTTGATTATAGCATTTTAAAATTAGGACTGTCTTAAAGAGCTGATCTGCTTCTTTCAGATGATATAAATATTAGTGGTGTGTATTTTGAAATGTATCTAATCAAATCGAAAAATCCCCGTGTTGAAGTGAGAGAGTACAAGCAAATTTTTGGAACAATGCCTTTTTGGTCTTTTTTATGGGCAAAAAACGGCAATCTAGTGAAAGAAGGTCTTGGCTTTGTGACTTTTTAAAAACCATGCCATAATAGATGAGAATCTTTTACGGTTCTGATTAAAAAAAACTATTGAAAATCGTTTTCAGAAATATGGATTTTAACAAATCAAAGACATCAATTTTCCGTCAAATTGTTTTGTGGATTAAATTGGATTTATACCCTAATGAAGTACGCGCCTGCGTGAAGCGCCTCAATCCTCGGATGATGTATTAAAGTGAGCAGAATGCAATCCGCCGCCAGCCCTCCACGTGGCCTGACGTTGAAGTCAGTGCCCTTCCTGGCTAATTTAACGCTGTCAACAGATGGTCCGGTGACCTTGTGGTTAGAGGGTGTGCTTGCACGTCCTCTAGCTCCAACGTCGCTGGTTCAAACCTACCCATGACTGATGAACGAGACGCCACAACAGGGCCAAACATGTCCTCGTGTTCTGTTTGAGATTTGATAAGATTTGCTTTGTTCTGAATATTGCTCCCCAGTTATAAAAAAAATTGATGATTAAGTTGTATTTCTTTAGATAAATAATCCCGCGGCGTCTTTTCGAATCTAGGTAGACGTGACATCTCGTTGAAGCGAGATAATTTTACTTATGATCATTCGCTGATGTATCCTACATCTGCACCATCGCACAGTTTCCGGTGTCGATGACTCTCGGCCGAACTCTCGAAAATCGCGGCCGGCTTCCACCTTTGTTTCAGGTCATTCGAAGGAATAATCTAGGTCAGAAAGAGAAATAGAGTGCAAATTGCAAATAGAAGACTTTCTTGCGTCAGAAGGGATGTTAAGTGTAAAACTGTGCTATCTGACAGGAATTCAGGGAGATAAATTCGGTTTTGTTGCAGACACTGTCTATAATAGGTGCGATGACCATTCCATTGGAGAAAGTTGCCGCAGAAAATCAATGTGACATTCATAGAGCAAGTATGCTATATAGGCCTAGTAGGTAGAATTTAATGCCCTAGATGCCCGTTTTTGGATAGAACATGCATGGTGCATGATGCATGATCGTATCACGGATAGATCCTATCAAGAAATTTCATTCCTTATTAAGTAAAATGGTCTTTTTTGGTGTAGATGTAACTACACTAATAATATTTATCATTGTAGGCCTACAGAGTGGGAAATGTATATAAAAATTACTCTGAATAGTAATTTGGAATTGTAGGGTAAACTTTCCTAATTTGGACACTTCTAAGTAAAATACGAATATTACTAAGTCAAAATCAGTGGAATTGAAATTTTCGAAGACGCACCTGTATTTTATGCCATTCTAGTATATAAACCTCTAAAAGAAATTTTCTAAGTGATTAATATCACCCCTGTATGAACCAATCTTCATCCGAAAAGTCGTTCCTTTGTGTGTGAGAGCTAAGGATTGGCGAAAAATTCCTTAAGTTCAGAGTACAATTACGAAGTCAAACTTAAGTCTTTTCCATGAGTATTTTATATGAATTGACAGAGAAGTTTCTGAAGTTTATTTTGCAATTTGTCGCATGTTTCTAGGTAGCGTACTTTTTCTTCTAGAGGACTTTGTGTATTTTTTTGTCATCTTTAACTCCGCTTGTCTAATTTGGACACTTTTTCAATGAATGCCGACCCCACTTGCCTAATTATGGACAGTTTTATAAAAATCTTTTTGATGTAGTTTTTTCTGACAAATTCGAGTCATATGAAGTGATAGAGCTTTGAATGAGGATCGCAAGGAAGTTATCGATAAGTAAGTCATAAAATTATCTAGACCGGGGTGTCAACCACAAATTCAACCGCAGCTCTTATGGAGGCTGTAGCCGATGGGTCTACCATCCGTAATGTTACCAGATAAATATGATGCATTTAGTCCTCGTACTACTAGGGTATGCCCTATACATTACATGTACATTATGCATGTACATTATATAATGTACAGTGTATATATATATATAGGCTATATTGTTTAAATGTTTTAATTTACATGAAATGGTGAGCTTCTTCCAAAGGAAATTACATTAGGGCGTATTACAAATTCTCAACTGTTGATTGGTTGAGGCTGCACAGTTTATATCTAGTTTCCTTAAATAAACGACGATCTAGACCCTAGATATTAAACAATAACATCAAAATTTTGACACATATTGTCACATCCTACCCCACAAAGAAAAAGTCGTCTAATTTTCGACTTATGAAACTTGTCTAGATTAAGGGTCTTTATGGTCACTATTTCCACGTCTTTTTAACGACAATTCCAGTCGAAAAAATTTCGTCTTATTTCTCGTAATAAATTACATTAAATTTCCCAATTATTCCTTAATTATTACCGATCCAAAATGATTCCTACTCCTATTTAACATCAGTATCATCTTTATCTCATTAGGAAAACAATGTTTATCACATTCATATATTGTTTCGAATAGTTTCGTACATAGAACTGTTTAACAAATTACAAATACATAAATCGCATGTGAAAATGTATAGAAAATCAGTCAAAAACAATTTATTTCAGTAAGCACTTTGGTACATCATACTCCTGTTAAACAAATCACAAAAATATCTTACGTTCATTGAAGCTTGTTTACTTTCAGAACGTAAGTGATCGATGTCTCCCAAAACATAAAATACTTGGGGTCACAGAAACAAAATCACCAATGGACCGACTCAGTTTTCTATTCAACTGCGGTGTCTTTTTCTTCGCGCTTAGCTTTAATGATCTTACACTCAACCGGACATTAGCAAACCTCCAAAATTACTAGATAAAAATCAGTCATTCCTACATCAGCATCTCTATGTGAAAGCAAAACGCACTCACCCAAAGCACTAGTCTTATTTTTGTTTTTTTATAGAATTCGTAACACATTTTAAATTGAAGATGGATCTAGATGTTCAAAACGACAGAGAGAAATTCGAGGCACAAATGAAAACCAGAAATTTGAAAAAAACGTCTTTACATTAAAAAGGATTTGAAAGTAATACATCAGTAAATGTAAGTCCGGTTTAATTTAAGACTGTTTAAGTAAATCGTGCAGAAAATATGAGACTGTAGTTGAATAGAAAAATTAAATTGGTCCATACCTTGAAAGCTTAGGAAAATTTGCATTTTTACTGATGAAATTGTAACATTATTGCACTTACAATTTTTTTTTGGGAGACATCGATCACTTTACGTGCTGAAAATATAATCAAAACCACAGTAAAAAACTAAGTAAGAGTAAAGTAAGTTGCTTGTCTTACTCCTGGTCACGTGCACACCTCGTTGTAGAGTTTTTGGATAATATTTGATCCACGAGATGCGACCGCCTTTTTTTGTATTTGCGGCATCCGCTTTAAATTTTCTCCCAGCAATTTCATGAAGTGCTGCACTTTCTCCGTGGTATCTAAGAGATTACACTGGAAGATAAATTAAAAACTTTTCATTATATATAATTCTATTCATTTGATATAGACAAAACTGCATATGACGGTGACAATATGAAGATTTTAGAAAAGGTCGAATTGGAATGCACAATTCAACATGTTACCTAAGTTAACATTTACATTCGCAATTGCTCCCAGACATAAGTCGATCTTGTGTCATGAGGAAGGTCTGTACATCATAAATTGCTCATAATACAAATTATCATTTACGACCTTTATCATCTTATACTTTACTGTTAGTCTACTGTCACGCTTATAAATTGAACATGTATTAATAAGTCATATTCGTGCCATTACGTTTCTCGAGAAATTAACGAACACAACATAAACTAACGAGAATTTGATATATATTCTTTCCTATAGCAAAAGTTACAAAGGATCGACATTTGATTAACAACAGCTAACTTAAATAACGGCATATGCTAGGGGTATACAGATTAGTGATTTTGCTAATCGGCCGATTACCTATTAATCGGTACAGAGACCGGTTAATCGGCCGATTATTTTTTAATAAATCTGGCATCGACGTACTGAAATTAGTTTTAGTAGAAGGATTTAGTTAAAATTAACGTCATGATTGAAGGTGAATAAACAATCACCAAATAAGAAGGAAAACTTGAAACAAAACGTGCGCGTGAAGTTATTCGTCTTCTCTTATAATTATTAAGTAATACAAGTATAAACTTCCCGAAGTTCAAAAATTAGAAGCGGCTGATTTACCAACGGACATTTTTCTCCAAGAATTTCAATGACTTCGTCGAAATTTGAGATGGAACATGAACGAACAGAAAATGATTCGTCGAGAACTGAGCGAAGGCAACAATTTTAATTCACCGTCGATAACGGTTTGATGGACTATTCAATTATTTTTCAATGCGGATTAATACTTGGAGAGAGTCCTAGTCTTTTGCTTCGCGGGCTTCTTCGCCACATAATTGATGAATCGCCTACGTATAACGCAAAACCCAGTTATCCTCAAACCATGCGCTATCTATCGTTCCATAACTATTTGGATGTGGTATACTTGAAACGTTTCTATTCATACTTCTCGAATTGCGAAAAAATGGGTATGAAATGATGTGGATTGTGACATTAAGATAGTAATGAAATATTGAAATAGGCATTGTCAATGATGAAATGAAATTTTATACAGTTTCAAGATATAGGCCTGTGCCAATTTCCACGTCATTTTTTTACTTGATGATCCGGCATAATTGCAACATCGAGGTTTCGGCTAATTGTGTCGGTCGTGCGTGTAAACAAATCCTTAAAAAATACACTGGAGTAATGCAAAAGCAATGAAATGCCAGTGCAGTCAATCATTTGTAGTAAATTTTCAAATCTTTACGTTTCGCATCAATGCAATACTTGCTAAAATGAAAGTGGTGGCCAAATAAGGCCCTCCCAACCCTATTGCAACATCAAGCTTGCGCGGAGGATATAGCTAAACCAATTTGCTCTGTTGAAAACAATTGATTATTATTGACACTTACCATTTTATGATGTATACATTCGATAAGAAATTCAGGCAGTCCGAGGTCCACAGCCGACAGTTTACCACGTTGGCCATTTTTCGAGAAGGCAGTCCAAGCGGACGATGGAGCGATCCTGAGAATCATGTGTTCGATCGATTTCCTGAGTTTGCTGGAAGCTTCTTTGCTAACGATTCGTACTGCTTCCAATCGCTTTGACTGATCATTTTTCAACAGGTTGAAGAATGTAATTATATCGTCCTTAGTCATCGGAAATTCTAAATTGGATTGGGTCATTTCGTCGGGTGTGGACTCGTCACACATAGGCGGTAAACGGGTGGTGTTACGGATGTAATTCTCAATCTGCAAAACAATTCTAATAGTTTCCTTCATCCAGCGTAACTGGTGTTCACAATGACAATGACATCTCCCATGTGAAGTATTCGTCTCGGTCAAGTTAAGCCCGTTGAGAGAGTGAGATTCGTTATCACTTAATGGATTTTCACCGGGATCTACAGAGTCAGAAATTGAGGTAGAAGGAACGTGCTCTTCCACTGGGATTTGGCTTTATTTTCCATGCAGGCGACGTCGTCTTAGTGAAGCTAGATCCGGTTTGAAAAGAAAAATTCTTCGAATTGCCACTTGCACTTTCATTGGAGACTCCTAAGTTGGTGTTTGGCACAGAAGTGAATTTCTCCACCTCAAGATTAGGTCCGGTATGACAACAAGTGCTCTTTGCATTACCAGTCGTTCTTTCATTGGAGTCGTCTAGGCTAGAAGATTGCACATAAGATAAATTATCCTATCCAAAGTTAGGTCCAGTATGACAATAAGAGCTTTTTGCATTATCAGTCGTACTTTTATTGGAGTCTCCCAACATAGTAGTTGGCGCAGATGGGAAATTCTCCTTCCCGACAATAGCGTTACTTCTCTTCAGTTTCCTTCTTTTGGCCCGTACGATTTCCTCTTCACTGTCAGATGTGGCAGTTTCGGATTCTGTATGATCATCGTAGCCATATCTGGTGACTGTAGTTCTCTTGCGCTTCCCCCACCTTGATCAGATGACGACAGAGATCCAGTTTTCACGAATTTGTTGCACTTAGCAGTTATGTCGTCGTAATTTTCTGAAATCAAAGAATGCAGTTGATGTTTTGGAATCATAATTAGGTGTTGTTTAACTTGTCATGAAAGTTTATCATCAATCGACCCAAATTACAATATGAGCCTACACTCAGATCTAATGAAATAGTGCATACCCGGTAGTGAAAACTGAACTACATACAATTATGTCCTATCAAGTTTGGTTCGCTATATAACGTATAAAACTAGGGGTGTACCGATTAATCGGCCGATTATTGGCGCGTTAGATCGATAATCGGCAATCGGCCGATTAGCAATTAGTGGACCTAAGAAGACTCTTGTTAATTTTAATCAAAATTTAGTGATTGTTTGAAAAACAGGATTTCAATTTTTTGGATTAAGTTGACTCTTCTTGAACACTATGCTACTATATCTCTACTTTTCATGATTTAAACAATAAATGCTTTACTAACATCAATAATTCTTTATGTACCTAAAATTAGCAATAACGATACTCGTTGCTTTAGCTTAATGATGAGTTACCCCATCTAATTAACAGAAAAGTCACCTGAAACCCATACAAAATAAGTGGGTTTCTTTCATTCACGTTAACATTAGCTAGAAAATTGATCAGTACTTCCGTTTACAACTTTTTATATGATAGAGCGATAGTGTTTATTTACGCTTCCTAAAATCGAACGATATCGAGCAAAAGTACAGAAAGTGAAATCACGATCATTCATCGCTAACGGAATTAGCATTCTTAACTCAATATTCGCAAAAATGTAAACATCATGAGCCATGAAATCATTGGCTATCATGCCCAAGTTTGCATGCAAAATTGGATCACCATATACATGTAGGCCTACTCGCATATAGAGTTGTATTATTTAAAAGCACATTACAGGTTTTAAGATTATTTTATCTTAGTCAGGTAGATGTCTATGGGCAACTAAAGCAACTTGATTATGATTGATTAAAACAACTGGAATGAATATGAGTCACGGCGATTCCGCTCTGTCTCTGTTGGCCGACAAGTCCTGTGAATCAATCATATGATTTATATCTTTCTGATCTTGCTCGCAATGTTTTTATTGATTTCCGACATTCTCTTTACTGCTTTCTTCACAGCTTTGTCGACATGTTTCTGTAGAAATTTCCTTGTCATTTTGTGTGCTTGCTCATGTTATCTGGCAGCTGAATCTCTTTCTCCTTCGCAACGCGGAAGAGATCTTCCGCCTGTCAGCGAAGTACGCCCACTTCTTGCTGCTTCTCTTTTCTTCTTCCTGTTGTTTCTTCAAGGTTCCTCCTTCTTTAAGGTTGGCTTCTTCTTTCTGCTTCAGCTCCTGACGCCTCTTCTCATCTTCCTCCCGTTTGGCCTTTGCACATATTTCTGCACTGTGTCTCTCAGAGAAACCAGTATCGACTATTTGAGGACTGATATTCATGGTATCAGGCGTCCATTTGTTCATCTTCAATGCGTTCTTGATAGTCAGTAATGACATCAAAGTTATGTCGCACGTCCTGTTTCTTTGCTTGGTGATCCAATTTGACACCCACTTTCAAAATCAGCTATCAGCATTTCCATGGGGAATACTAGAAGCCGCTTGTGCCAATGCAATAACATTATAATATGCGATAACAAAAAGCAGAAGGGGATTAACGTAGCAAAATGTCTCACTATTCTTTCATGGAGACAACCAGATTGTTAACAGCGATAAAAAAAATCATCGTGGTCCATGACTTGTTAAGGTTTACCTTTTCTAGGTCTGGCAAAGAGAAATGACGTTTTCCATTTATATGAAACTGTATTGAGATAAAATTTGATTATCAATTTACAATCCCACTTAAAAATCTTAATGTGATAGATATACAAAATGCGAATAACTAAAAAATTTGATTCATGAAAATAAACTCCGTCATGATTTTGTAAAATTAGCGCAGAGCAGTATAAAAGTAGCGCAATAGCGCAGCAGTCACTATGACCCCTAGGTAATACAAATTTTATAAGACGAGTCATTTCTTTTCGAAGACGATATCATAATTTGCATATACAGGTACAGTAATGGATGTAACAATAACACAGGGTATGCTATGGAAATTACTTAAATCTGAAAACATGAATTAAATTCCATTCATAGCGAGTATAACGAACTTCAGTTTTCTTGGAGAATGAACAGAAGAGATAAGATGACACGTCTGAAACCTCCAAAAGAGCATAGATTCAACGCTGAGATTCAAATACCATTATATGAACTTGTTAACTGAAAGCAAAACTTTTCCAATTTCTCTTCATACCTGCCGAGTAACATGTCAGTAGTAAGAAAACGGCGAACACCAGATAGCGCAAGATGGCCGCCATCGCTGAGTCCCCCCCCCCTCTGGTCCGCCAGTGTCGTGATGTGCCGGCGAGGTTCTGCTGCCGTCCCCCCCCCTCTGGACCGTCAGTGTGTGAGTCTTGGGTGTCTGTGTGCGACCGCCTGGTGGACTTGGGCGACCGTCTAGGTTGACGTGGGCGACCGTCTAGGTTTCTTGGTTAACCTGTGGTATGTTTTGGTGTGTAGTGTCGAAACGCGGCCTCGGATGTGAAAACGGAGGCCAGATTCGGATTCAGCGTGAAATTCTGCATCTGTATGGTGAATTTGAAAGCAATCGGAGATAAAAATTTTTCGCTGACGTCCCCCCCCCGTTGATCTAACATTGGTTCTAGTGGACGGATTTTGTTCGTTCGACTTGCATTGGAAAGAGTATGAAACACTGCTCGACCGCATTTTTCGTTGCGAGTCAATCGGAGCAGCCGTTCAAAAGTTAGAGCGGTTACAAGATTTTAGGTCGGAGCTCACCTGAAAAAATCCTAAGTGTCAGAGTGACTTTGTATGGGAAAAATTAAAAATTTTCCAAAGTGTGGAATTTCGACCTGGGACCTTTACCAAAGTTTGTTTCATCAAATTTCGCTGAACCCCCCCCTTTGATCTAACTTTGGTTCTAGTGGACGGATTTTGTTCGTTCGACTTGCATTGGAAAGAGGATGAAACACTGCTCGACCGCATTTTTCGTTGCGAGAGTCAATCGGACCAGCCGTTCAAAAGTTAGAGCGGTTACAAGATTTTAGGTCGGAGCTCACCTGAAAAAATCCTAAGTGTCAGAGTGACTTTGTATGGTGAAAATTAAAAATTTTCCAAAGTGTGGAATTTCGACCTGGGACCTTTACCAAAGTTTGTTTCATCAAATTTCGCTGACCCACCCCCCCTTTGATCCTTTAACTTTGGTTATCTAGTGGACGGATTTTGTTCGGTTTCGAACTTGCATTGGAAAGAGGATGAAACACTGCTCGACCGCATTTTTTCGTTGCGATTTCCAAATCGGAGTCAGCGCACGTTCAAAAGTTAGAGCGGTTACAAGATTTTAGGTCGGAGCTCACCTGAAAAAATCCTAATGGTCAGACGGTGGACTTTGTATGGGAAAAATTAAAAATTTTCCAAAGTGTGGAATTTCGACCTGGGACCTTTACCAAAGTTTGTTTCATCAAATTTTGAAATTTCACTGACGTCCCCCCCCCTCTGGACAGCTTGCTTTGATTTTGGCTTCCAGTGGACGGATTTTGTCGTGCGATAGCTCGTTTGAAAGCTAAGAGTGAGACAAATTCAGTGAAAGAATCGGCTTGTTCCTATCTGTCTTCGTTTAGATGTGAGACGCCATTTACGTTTTTGGGACATTGGCGAAAAACGACGGAGTTAGATTTCGAATCAGCTTGATGTTATTGTCCAATGAGGATCATCATCCAATGAGAATCAAGCATTTCTTTATAAATAGCGAGCCTACCACAGTGAGAATCATTCCATCGTTGAATATCACGAGTGTCGGAAGCACTTTTTCTCTCTATCTCTATTTCCATGTTCTATTACCCTACTATATTGGTAAGTCGCTACTTCCCTCCCTATCCTCCATTGAAAGTAAACTTATTACAATCTTTTTTCATTTTCAGGCATCTACTCCATCTGCTGCACTAGAAGGACAAAATGACGGTCACAACGTTACAAAGGTTCGCTTACGGTCAGATCATCTACAACTGGAGGCCAGTGGAAGAACCATCCAAGGTACATAATCCACTACACCGCCTTACACGTAAATTTAAACAAGCCTTGCGTTATGATGATCCATAAGCGTAGTACTCCCAAACGGGAATGCTCCCTTCCACGGATGTCAAGATAATGCACAATCAGTATGGGGACTACATACTGATCCCCGTGAGTCCGTACATTCGCCGCCAACTCGATATTATTGAGGAGTACGTGACATTAAATATGGACATTCCTACTCCTCTTGCTCAAGAGTGGAAAGCGAGAGATGACAAGGATACTCCCTATAGAAAGATTTGGATGGTAATCAAATTTGCCCTACCGGTATCTACATTGGTGTACTTACTATAAGAAGGAGGGAGATCATTCAACAATCATCACATGCGACGAGCCTCGGAGAAGGTACTTGGATATCCCTTTTTCAAAGTGAATGGACTATATTATGGTCAGCACAAAGATAATAAAATAGCCTCTCTCTCCATGCATATGGAAAGGGAAAAGAAAAGAAGAAAAAACCAAACGTCCCCCGTCGCCCCTAACAACGGGCGCGCAGCCACAGGCAGCGCATTCACCCCCGGCTCACTCCCGCCCAGGCCGGCGTCGCGTCGCCCCCCATTCACCCCGTTCCATTCGTTTCACCCTCCCTCGGCGGCCCCGCCCCCATGCCCCCTCCCCCTCCGTCCCCATTCACCTATTCCCCCACCCCGCTGCGCCGAACCGTGCTCCTCCGCCGTCGAGCACGCATTCTCCCACTCGCTTACATTTCTTCTTTCCACCCCTACTCTCCTCCTTCCCCCGATGCCCTGCCCATTAACTCTCCCTCTCATTCCCCCGCCGCGCGCTGTCATATGACCTGCTCCCCGCGTCCCCGCTCCTTTTCCCATCACGTCCTCCGCGAATTTCACCGGCGGCTATTCAGCCCCGGGTTCCCCTTCGGCCCGCGCATGTCGCAGTTCGACCCTCCGGTTGCCGCCCAGCCCCCGTGGCGGTCCTCTTTTCCCACACCATTCCCACCCACCACACACAACCCCGCCTCCTCCCCTACCTCATCCCACCAATCACCCCACCACCCCCTCCGGATTAACCTCCGCTCCCAACTTCTCCTCCATCACTCGCCGGGGGGGGAAAAAAAAACACAAAGGGGGGGGGGGGGGGAATTTTTTGGAGGGGTGTGTTTAAAAAAACATCAAAAAACGCAAATCCAAGACGGGGAGACAATTACTAGTCCTTTACCTAACCTCTACCCTACTGACAATTCGCTTATGTTGCTTTGAGTGTCGTAGACGTGGTCTTATTAGATACATTTTACTTCTTCGTTGCCATCATATCATTTGTGTATTTTGTCGTGAAAAGCATCGATGTAATTCTTCATTTTGTAATATGTTATAGAACGCTTCCTTAGATGTGTAAATTTCCGTTTTAGGCTTCTATCATCATTTTTATGGATTGTGAGGGTGAACCTGTACAGGAGCTCAGTGCTATTGCTATGAACAATTGGACATATCAGATTGTTAGTGTCTATCATCAACATGCCAACGGCGATCCCAATGTTGATCAATGGGCGAGAAAACACATTCATGGACTTAATCTGAAATATTTGCAAGACTATGGCTTTTCTTGTGAGAGTGCTCTTCTTATTGACTTTAAACGATGGTTAGCTGCTTTCAATGTTATACGCATCTTTTGTAATAATCCTGT